>JAGFPH010002959.1:128366-142896 GCA_018207615.1 Philaenus spumarius | reverse complement strand
AATCCACATATAGCGTTTTTATTTTTGATTTAAGACATATTTTTTTTAATTTTTGAACTTTTTACCGAACCCCATTTTTTTTTTTAACACAGTATTACTTATTATTATTTTTATTTTTTGTAACCTTAAGTTACAAAATGGCTTTCCCAACGTGGGGCTGAATAACAAAAGCATTTATTTATATTTTTATTTTTGTAACCATAAGTTACAGCTTTTAAAATACTTTTTTACACTAAATGTGACTATTACAACATTTTTTTATTGAGTAGGAATATTTTGAAAATATTAGTTCAAACAAGTAAAAAAAATATGTTTTTTTAAAATGAATTTAAAAGTAGTAATAAAAGCGATTAGAGCTTGGAAAATACTTTTTACAGTAAATATGCAGTTTAAATAAAATGTCAATTGTATTTATATTTATTCAAAAATTTATTTTAACAATAACATATTTGTGAAATAATGGTACCTGGTACATATAGTTTAAAAAGTTGACATTTTTCAACAAAAAATAAAACTAAAACAAGATTACTACATTATTTACATAAACAAAATTTACACAAAAGAGCTTTACAAAACTGCAAAATAATAACGCCTAAGAAAAATAAATACCACTTGAAAAATCGTAAACTAAAGTTACAAGACGCAAGACAACAGACGATGCTACTTGTATTGCTCGACCACGACTGGCAAACAGCTGCTCAACTTCAGACAGATAAAATATATCCCACAGCCAATATAATCTGCCACTGGTTTCTAAACTGTTTTAACAACATTGAAGTCTCATTAGACCGAAAACCACAGATTCTACACTAGTTGAGAAATCGTTTTACTTTCTCACTATACTATAGTATAGAGAAAGTATAGTGATCGCAAAAAAAATCGATGTTGAGATTTTTGTGGAAATATCCGTTTTGGGACCCCCTGAGTCTAAAAAAGTGTTTTTTTACAAAATGTCTGTCTGTATGTCTGTATGTATGTATGTCTGTATGTATATAAAGCTAGAGAGAAAACTATTCGATCGATTTCAACCAAATTTGCACCAGACATGTCCAGTACTACGCCTGTATAGGTGCACGGAAAAGGGTTTTGAACAATTTTGAAAAACAACCCCCTTTTTGGCCAAAAAACCCCCAAAAAATCAGTTATTATTTTTTTATAAAAAAACGGCTCTAACGATTTTGATAAAATTTGGCTTATTTGTAGCCTTTAATGTGTCCTACCATATACAAAAACCCGCATCTTTCTAAAAATTTTCGTTTAGCTAATAATAATAATAACTGATTTTCGGGGGTTTTTTGGCCATAAAGAGGGTTGTTTTTCAAAATTTTTCAAAACCTTTTTACGTGCATCTATAAAGACCTAATTGACATGTTTGGTGCAAATTTGTTCGAAATCGATCGAATAGTTTTCTCTTTAGCTAATAATAATAATATTTATTAGTTAATCGCCTACTTTAATAAAAGTATACAAAGCTAGAGAGAAAACTATTCGATCGATTTCAACCAAATTTGCACCAGACATGTCCAGTACGCCTGTATAGATGCACGAAAAAGGGTTTTGAACAATTTTGAAAAACAACCTCCTTTTTGGCCAAAAAACCCCCAAAAAATCAGTTATTATTTTTTTATAAAAAAACGGCTCTAACAATTTTGATAAAATTTGGCTTATTTGTAGCCTTTAATGTGCCCTACCATATACAAAAACCCGCATCTTTCTAAAAATTCTCGTTTAGCTAATAATAATAATAATAACTGATTTTTGGGGGTTTTTTGGCCATAAAGAGGGTTGTTTTTCAAACTTTTTCAAAACCTTTTTACGTGCATCTACAAAGACCTAATTGACGTGTTTGGTGCAAATTTTTTCGAAATCTATTGAATAGTTTTCTCTCTAGCTAGTAATAATAATATTTATTAGTTAATCTCCAACTTTAATAAAAAAAACTCTCCTACCCCACCCTACAAGTCACAGTGAATCTGTTTAGTAATTTAAATGTGTTTGTGAGAAAGTATGTGCCAGTTTCTGGTACCGTTTATTTAAACTTGTGTCGGAATGAGTCAGACAGTGGAGCACAACGGCAAATTAGCGATGTCGGGCTAAGTTCGCCTATGGAACGCAAAAGGTTAACAAGATTAAGGGGACAGTTTACCCAACAGTAAAAAATCTCTATATGTTAAGGAAAAATTATGTTTCTTCACATACACCATGCAAACTTTCTCCGATTGGTTTGGCCTCTCTTTTTTCCAGATTTAATATGGTTCTTATTGCTTTCTCCTATAAAGAGAAGACAATTTGTAAGTGCTGTTGGCTGCAATTCCTCACAAAATAATTCCATAATTTTAAACATAAATAATTTACCTCCATCATTTCTATTTGTCTGAGATGAGCATTTTTCGAGGTTTGAAGTTGCAAGCGAGCTTCGTCCAATTGTGTTTTCAGCTGCATGGATTCGTTATAAAGCACTGAGAACTGGGATTGTAAACACTTGTATTCCGTGGTCTCTACTATCACACTCTCGGGTAGCTGTCGGATCTAGTCAAATAAAACTTAATTAATAACAGTGGCCAGAACTCTACACAAACATGGCAGTAAATTAAAGCGGATTGAGCATGTTTTAAGCAATATCAGAATTGAATTGCAATTTAATATCGATGCTTTTAGTAATGTTGAACAAATTAATCTTGCAAAGCATCCGATAATAACTTACAAAGGTATCTAAAACTCCAAAAGGAAAAGGTCATAACTGTTGATTTATTATCAATTTTGTCAAAGTCTTCGGCCAGCAGGATATACAGTGTGAGGATAACTACGGGTGATTTCATTTCTCATCCTAAACTGTGGGTCAAAATTAGCAAGATTGAGACATAATTTTAACATCTTGTAACGTGTGCGAGAAAGATAAAAATGAGATTTATAAATGATAAAAATAGATGAAGAATGAAAAGTAACATGTAATATAACTTATTATAATAACCAACTAAATATTTATTTCAAAACTAGGGGAGACCCCTGTGGGGGTCGAGGGGGGGTACGATTATGGAAAGTGTCTCATAGTTTATGTCAGTGAATGAATCAGTGAACCTTCCTAACTTTATATAAGTAGAAAGACGTTGGGCGGAGCCTCCCTTCTCGGATGAATAGTGGCTAAATGGATGATTAGACCTTGAATCTGACGGAAAATCGTTGTTTGAAATTTTCTACAACTTTTGTATTTAACGTTTTTTGCTATCAATTACCGTTTTCTTACAAAAGCGCTCTTAGTGGAAAAATGAAAAAATCTTTCCCGGGAGGTCTTTCCAAAATTAAAAAATGTTAACTCTAGCAATTTTTCTAAGAGTTTCATGTTAAGAGCTTTAATTCAAGTATAAGGTTGAGAGGAATCCGATTACAGGAAATGCCTCATAGTTCATGTCAGTGAATCTGTGAGCCCGTCTAGCTTTATATAAGTAGATAATACCTCTAACAAAACCATCCAAATAAGATACAATAAAAACCACTCATCTCATGTTATAACACCATCTCCCTCTAGACTCTAACATGATCTACAATATAGCATACAGCATTCATACTTACATCCATTTTCAGTTTTTCAACCTCTTTGAGAGTATCTCTATGGGTCTGATGCAGTTTGTCCAGTTCTTGAAGTCTATTGTTAGCCAATTCTCTAGTTTCTTCCAGTTCTTTTTGCAATTCCTCTACCTTAACATTAATAATAGGCCTATGTATGTAGAATTAATAATAACTATTACAAATTGATCATATTTATCACAAATTTCAAAACTCAAACGTACATTAACAAATATACACTAAATCAAACCTAAGCTTGTAAAATCTTCAATTTGAACAAGGTATACAGCTGAACTTGGTTATACCGAACGAAGTGACTGTACAAATGTTGACGCTACGCCGGAGTGATGTTATAAAGATGTACCAACAGGAAATTGTATTTTTGTTACCTTGAGTGAAAGGACAAACAACTATACAGTATTACTATTATTGGCAACATTATTCATGGCGTTTATTAAAAAGAAAAACACTATACTTTCCTTTTAATGTACATTAGGGTCCCGATAATTTGAGCTGAGGTCACCAACAATTATAAATTAGGTAACATTGGTTAATGTGTAAAATTTTAATGAGTAACTACATATAGTGTGTATTAACACGATACTAATTTACTGTACGTATTAAAACATTAACCTACTGTATTAAAAAACACGGAACAATTTTAAAGTGTCAACATTACTGTGGAGGGGGGACAACTGTCTGATCACAACTACGTAAATGTCTCACCAGGCTATTCGATTAAGTCTTGCCGTGCTTTTCTATTGTCCGAACACTTTCCCAGCAAGGTCATGGGTTTAGTTACACACAGCATGCAACTGTCACTGCATAGCGTGTGAATTGTTCCTTAGGAGAGGGGTGGGAGAGTTAGCAGTGTTGCTAGTAGTGGAACCATGCCCCCCCCCCCCTTTACCGACTTTGAAGGGACCTGCCAGAGGTTTTACGTGTGAAAAAAATACGAAGATTGTTTTCTTCACGGTTTGATTCTGAGGTGGGAGAAAATAGGTGGCCTGAAATCAAAGGAAAAGGGGAATTCCAACATTTTTCAAGTTCTGAAAAAACGTAACACTTTCACTTAAGTTTGTCGACGCGTTTTGGAGTTCCTCCATTATCGAGACCTATTTCAGTACTCCTACTATTATCGGAGTACTGAAATAGGTTTCGATAATGGAGGAACTCCGAAACGCATCGACAAACTTAAGTGAAAGTGTTACGTTAGGATTGGCAGAAAATTGTACTAAAACTTATTTCATGGATCCTAGCAGATATAATTTGTATAATAACTTCTGAAAAAACTGTATTTAAATTTGACATTGATATTTTGTAGATTTATGGCGTTACAACCGAGTGGTTAAAATATTTATTGATTCTAAAACAGGGGTTTATAATAACGTAAAAGATAACGATTTGACAGGACCTAAAAAAAAAAGACGCTATGTCCGAATTGACGCATTAGCCGAGGCCGTTAAAACCAAGTTCAACTGTATATCTTATTCTTTAATGATAGATTTTGGGAAGTACCTGCACTAATTCAAGATAAGAGGCAATACAAATTGTTTGTTCTGCAAGGAAAAAGATACAACAAAGCATACTCTCTTTCATTGTCCAAAGCAGTAAATGGACAGAGAGGAGTTACAGAAGGAGGTAGGTTGTAAGCCTAAAGTTAAGACACTTATCTGTCATGTTAAGAAAGGAGGATTGGACAGCGGTATCGGTCCTTTGTAACATCCACTGATTCAAAAGGCAACGGATCATCGTGAGTAGGGAAAGGAAGATCAAAGCTACATAGGGCAAAGATAGGCTTTATACACTCTGAAGAAATGGTTCAGTGATCCCCGATTAAAAGAAGAAGAAATGTAGCGGTAGTGGTTCAGTGGGTGTTGCAAGGTATCGGGCCCATAAAGGTTGTCTGACCACGTGAATCTTTAAATAGTTAATTATTTCGCGAAGGCAATTCTGGTAAACCAAATTATCCGCTGAATACGAAGCCAGCCTTGATGAGGCTATTGTGTAACTAACATTTATCTTATTTATAAAATTATAATAATTGAATTAACTAAATGGAAACTACCGGTGAGGTTACATGTGGCCACGCAAGGCCCTACCGAACTATTGTATTAATTATTAAATCGCAAACTACATTGTGGTTGGTAATTTGTCACCAACGGCCCCCCCACAAAGTCAGTAGCCCCATGGTGCTATACTAGCCAACCGTAATGATAAATTTATCCATTAATTATTAACGTAATAAGCAAACCAAAATAGCGTTGTCACTCCATTGGGGGCCTTTTACTCACTCCGTGTTTCACGATCTGCAGTGGTTCGTTACACTTCACTATAACTCTGCCGCCGACTAGGGACTCGGCGACTCCCTGAGATTTTATGTATATACAGTTGTGGTCATAGAAATTGCATCACCTATGATTGTTATCTTTTTGATCCTAAAGGTGTAAACAAATTCTAAATATATGTATTGCAAAGACTAAGAATAAATATGAGCTGAAACAGGCAATCGAAAAAGTGTGGAATGAGGAGATTAGTGACGAAATCATAAAAAATTTTATCGACTCAATGCCAAACAGGATCGCCTCAGTTATCACGGCTAATGGCGGTTCGACAAAATACCAGTTTATATTAATATTTCAATAAATATATTTTTAATGTTTTTATACAATTTCTCCAAATAAATTCATACGAGTATGTAAAAAACTATTTTTTTCTTTAATTCCTTGTTAACATTAAAAATTTTATTTATCAATTTTAATTTCTATGACCACGACTGTACATGGATCTTAGGTCGCCACAGTGTAAACCTCACAATTCTGAGAGTGACGGTAAGATATGCATCAATTCTGTTCATCTACTGTCCTATTACTGAATCCAATAAGTGCAAAACCTAACTTAAACACTTCATGAACAGTTAAATTGTACAGAAATATTGTCAATGTAAAGTTAGTTATTATTTAAATCGACGACTGGAAAACATTGTACATGGCACAATGTGACATCATTAGGGGTGTGAGAGATTGACTTTTTGAATTCGAGACGAGAACCAGATGTTGTTTAGTACAAATTATCGAGATCAAGCAAAAGACGATAGCTCAAGTTTATAACAGAGCGAGACACGAGAGTTCTATACAACTTATAGAGATCGAGAAAAAATAGCGTTTTAAAGACAATAAGTTAACCTTCTTTTGATTTGCTATTGCTACTAAGTTTATGAAAGATATTACATTACAAATATAATGTAGCTCATATATATGTACTTTAACAGTTGTCTATTGATTAATAAACCTTTATACTACATAAACACAGTAATTTGTACATAACTATATTTATTTTTAGTTAAGTAATTAATTGGCGTTATTTATTTTTACTAAAAACCCAAGGATATATAAAACTCAATCTCTACTATGCTTAAGTTAATTCTCTTCAGTGTCAAGGTAATTTAAATAAGATATTGTGATATCCCAATCACTAATTATTGAACTGTTTGGAGAACTTCTGTTTATCTTCTTTTCATTATAATGTAGCATTTTAAGATTTATAAAAAGATGAAACATTAATCACAAAATTTGCATCAAGAAATTTATGGCTGAATAGAGAAAAGTAGAACAGAGAAATTAATTTTATACTTGACAGCGAGATCAAGAAGATACTGAGTTATATCTCATTACTGCTCGAGAGTTTACATTATACAATAAATCCTTCCTGTCTTCAGGTGTTCCATTCTTTAACCGCTTATCCGTCAGACTCACTGCCACACTGTAAGTTCTACCAGGCTAACCAATGATTCAGTTACAATAAACATGTTTATTTATTGTAAGCCTGTCCACATTGACAGAAAGGTGTCAAAACATATCAAATACAAAATTCCAAACAAAACTTCACCTTACCTTTTTTTGAGATACCGTAGTCGTCACCGTGGGTTTAACAACTCCTTTGTCATCACCATGAATCTGTTGATAAGTTTTAACTTTTTCAATAGCTTCAGCAAGATGATGTTCTAATTTATCGTTGCGCGTCTGTACTTTCTGAAACTCGTACTGGAGGTCATCGATACGATTAAGTAACTCAGCACCCTCTGTCTCCTTCCCAGTCAGGTTCTCTTGTAACTCTGCCATCTGGTCAACAATTAAAGCAACATCAAAACTAATTTTTAGTCTTAATTTAAAAAATGCAATTTGGACTGAAAGTTGCTAAACGTGAATATTTTTAAATTCGGGATTCAAAATTTAAATAATTGAATTTAGGACCCTAATGGAGATGGTTTAAAAAATAATAGTATAAAAATGAAGACAATTTTAATCATTAAGAACTGTCTTCAGTTGTCCAAAGTGAAAATTAGGTGTTCAAAATAAAAACTATGCACAAAATTTACCCATATTATTTACATTAGTAGCTCTATTTGCATCTGGAGAGGTTATAGTTTTAACAACATTTTATACACATACTTAACCCTCCAAATGCTAACATGGCATATGCGATGTTTGAAAATTGTGTTATAGTGCTAACGTTGCATACGCGATGTTTGCGCAACACATTTTGTAAATGTATACGACGCAGCTATTTTTAATACAATCGGATACTTCAATGTATGGTTGTGTTTGGAAAGAGTCACTTTATTATAGTATAGAGTTTTATAGCGATATCGACTCAAAAAAACCTTTGGCAGAATTGTCAAATCAACTATCTAGTCGTGTAGTACGTGTAGATAGACGCTTGGAACTCGGATTTTGTTTGTTTATCCACTAGTTGTTATTCATTTTTAGCTTCAGTTTATATCAGTTTATTTTTATTTGTTTTTGTAAATATTTATTCATTTCTGAAGTAATTATGAGTGAACTCAGCAATTCAAGTGCTATTAGAGGTGACTTCGAGACTTTGAACTGAATTTTTTTTTTTTCTTGTATATAATGTGTGTGTAAATTTTTATCCTTTATAACAAATTAAAACCATAAATATTGGGCCTAGACAGTACTTTTATATCTTTAGAGGCAAGTTTTTCTTCTTTGTGCAGAAACCCATTTTTTATAAAAAAAACGGAGTTGTTCTCTTTTATAGACAAAAAGTTTTTTTTTACCGTACGGCAAAGTAGTAGTGTTATGTATATTTCTATTCACCATAAAATTGTGCAACTTTTGGCTATATTGGAATTTCTACAGTGATTTTTTTTTACGTATTTTAATTTCTACTTTGGTCAACAAAAAGAAGTAAAGCTATTTACTGTAAAGAGCATGTAATTGTGATTAAAATGATGTATAATAAGTCTTACTTTACTGTCAGTGAGTATTTTATAATGATTTTAGTTAATAAGCATGCCCGGAACCAAAAAAACCTTTAGCGCTAAAGAGCAAAATAGTCAGCACTTGGAGGGTTAAAACCAGTATAAACATGAACTAATATGTTAGTTTTTTTTATTATTATACAAAGTTAATTTTTATTTTATTATAATGCAGGGAAAAAGATGTACTGAAGTACGAATTCGGTTCGCTTGGGCGACAGCGTTGTATTTAAAATTTTTAATTCAATTTCAAGCTCAACAACTCCAAAACTCAGTTGTAAGTTTAAAAATATAATTTTTTAATTTTCATTATTTTTAATTTAGGCCACTATTCTATGGTTGCCTTTATATTTTGAATTTTTAAATTGCGTGGCATTCGTTATCAGTATTTAAAAAATACTTTGGTAATATTTATGCAAACTTTGAACAAGTGTTTCCAATTTTTAACATACATTTTTTTATTTGTTTGAGAGCTCAATGATTTTAAAACATTGTCATATAATATGGAATGGCTACCTGACTAACCACAGAGCAAAAAAAACAGCCCCAGGAAAGGCCTGTGTGAGAGCTATCTTGGAAAGAAAAAATTAAAAGTTTAATATAAAAAGGAGATAAGAAATGGGAAGGCAAATTAAAGAGTGAGAGGGACAGGAGGAACATTGCTTATCTTACGAGAGGGCCCTAAACGTTGTTAATCCAACCAACACTGTACAGAAACATAACAAAATATAAACACAATCTCCCCAATTCTTAAAAATACCTAGAGTTACTAAGATATACAGTTTTAGCGATTCCCAGGCTGAGTATACACTGGGATCAGACAAAAACCGAGAAATGGAAAAATAATGTTTAAAGAAAAATGATGACAAATCCATTGCACCAGTGTTCCGTTCCAGACTTTTCTCTTCATTTTTGAATTTACACAGATGTTGAACTGAAGATTCCAATAAAACTATATTCGAACTTATCAGTAAAAGAGCTTTCATTTTGTACGTTTTCTCAGTTCTGTACAACTTTTTATTTTAAATACATTAACACGGATAAAATAGTTTTAGCAATCAATTTATCAATTCATGGTCCTACACGATTGTACTGTAAACTAAAAGTAAATGTTATAAAAATAATAAATAACTAAGAAAATCATCACACGGCAAATTCACACTAATAAAGAATGACACAATTTTGCAATGAATGCAATCATTTCAAAATATCGATATAGAAATGATCCTACATTCATTAGGAAGAAACATTAATCTGTTTGGTGCACAACCTATTAGATAAAAGTGGAACTACACGCAGTCTTTGAGCGTACTGACAGAAAGTTACTCCACCCCTTTTAGCAAGTACACCTCAACGATTGATCGTTATTAGAGAATTTCCATAGGAAAAATGAGCTATTGCAGTGACGCTTATGGTAAGACCTAAGGTCGGGAGTAGCAAATGAGCACCGACCATAGTCCCCAGAACACGTTTGGGATGTCATTAAAAATCATAAATATATATGTATATATGTGTTCGCACTATAGTGGCCGCATTTTAAGTCCGATTTGGTCCAAATTTAATACACATGTTGGTTGTATACGGCGCTCAGACGAGTTCGTTAGCCAAAAAAATCCAACAGCCGGAAGTAACTATTTTTTTGAGATTTTTACTACAAGAATGATGTTTTTTTAGAGTTTTTTCTAAAAATATAAATGTAGGATGTTATTTGGCATATTTTGTTTTTTTACGAGACCTTATAGCCCATTTGGTTCCCCCAAAATAGATCAAAACGTAAAATACCATAAAAGTACCCGGTTCAAAGCCACGTGGTGGATTTTACCTTGGGTGTATCTTCTCATCCGAGGCCAACGGTCGAGTTTTTTCGCTGCGAGCAAAGCGAAGCTCATCACCCGAGGCCACAAGATCGAGGTGCAAACTCGCAAAGCGAGTTTTCCACTGCGGGTGCAACGAAGGAGCGCGTGAGTCGAAGCTGGTGGCTTAGGCGCAAACAAATTCTACTAATATATTTCGTACAAAAAGGCAGCTATTCAGCACCGTCGTGAGTAAACGTATTTCCCAAATCGTTGGTTGAAACCGAAAAACGTAGGCCTATAAACTTAATTTTGGAAATTTGCTCAACTCACGGTCAGCGGTTCAGCTGCGTGGTCCAATTATTAGTTTTTACCCTTTGGCATTCCACAAAAGTAGACTTATAATAGGCAATCAAAATAAATTTTCATAAAACATATACCACAATTAATAACACAAGTTAATACAGGGAGTAACTAAGGGAGTTTGTTTTAAGGGATAAAATCAAATGTTAAATTATCTACCAACGACAGATTTAAAATGACTAATTTGTGTACCTTAAGTGAGATGGTATGGTATTTCTTATGCAGAGATGTATTAAGAGCTTGAAGATTTCGGTTCTCTGCTTGTATAGCAATATTCGCCTGTCTGATAGTTTCGTCCATATTAGGTGCTTCATCTGTTGAATAAACATGTGTCTTGTACAATACATACTGCAACCACTATATGCCACTAAGCCTCTTACATTACCTAACTATATTATTTACTAAGTTAAGCGTAATAAATACATTTCCAAGGGTAAACATATTAGAGACTTTAAACTTTTCAACAATATAGAGTTACTTAGTGAAGCTCGTTATTTTTCTTAATATTTGTTTTGTACTTATTCCTGATTTTAATTATTGTTCTCTCTCTGATGTCTCCTTAAGTTTTTAAATATTTATTTGCTAGATTGTTTTTGTATTCTAAATATTTTTATCACTATGTTTACACAAAAAATCTGAAAACTCAGTATAGAAAATATTTGTAGTTTACTATGACACCAAAAAGTTTCAAATACAGTTAGACTTTGATGATCCGGAACGCTCGGGGATCCGGCGATGCCAGATTATCGAAGTCTTCCTTTAAAATGGTTTAAACAGGGAATAAACTATAAATAAACGCACATGTACTATGTATTATAATTTGGTTGTTGAAGAGTTGTTACAACACACAAACAAAAACATTACAATACATGAAATAAAAACTAAACTAAAAATAACTGAACGTGGACATGTAAATTACACGTTGAAACTACGTTACAATAACTGCGTAGAGAGATTGCCACCAACTGATGAGCCTCAGGTAGGGACGGCTCCAGTCCCCTTTGTTGTTGTTAATCAGTACGTGGTGGGGGTTTGCTATTTTTACTCCAGCCTGTGTCACAAATTCTTCGAACTTCTTTCACTTCCAAACCGTGCAAAGCCGTTTTAAATCGAACAACTATTTTCAAAAAATTCAATGTATCTTTTTCCAAAGACTCCAGTTTGTTCAAATAATCTTCAATAAGTGGAATACGTTCAACAAAATAGTGTCAGCAACGAAAGTGTTAAACGGTCCCTTTCACCGGGAACGTTTTTCTTCAGTCCTGAGTTCCTAAGTTCAGTCCTAAGTTTTGACATAAATGATCGTATTTCTTTTCTTTTAATTAATAAAGTTATATTGGATTACAATAATTTTGTAACAAAAATAGTTACTGTATATTGTACATCATACAAACCGGTTCACTTAGAAAATAAGAAGTAGAACATCATTTACGAGAAAATATATGAATTTCGTGTTTTTTTAATCTAATTATCAATCTTGAAAATTTCGGGATTGGACTTAGCTAATTGCGGGATTGACGGGACCGTAAAATTGTCCGGGATCCCGAATTTTGGGATTGAAACCTCTATCTACAATACACCTGGTAGGTCTCAACAGGTTAATGCTGTTGGGTACCAGGGCATGTTGGAATAGGTGGAAATGAGTGTGCAGATATACTGGGGAATAAGGCATCAGCCAGTTAGTTTACAGGACCTGAACCATTCTGTGGCAAACCAAATACAATGGCTGTACAGGCTATTGCTGATTGGGCAAGACTAGAACATGGAAGGAGGAGGAGCATCCTAGTCATGAGGATGAGAAAACTCACTTCTTGGTCCATCTGGGCAAAATGAATGTGATGTGACGTCCTTACGCTGAGAAGGTGTGATGTGAAGAAGTTGGTAGCTCTAATCACAGGACATGGCCATCTTAGAAAACACATGCAAAGAATGGGCATTTTCACCGGAGACACTAAATGCAGGAAATGTAGCCTGCAGGAGGAAACCACAGAACATCTTATCTTTAAGTGTGAGAAACTTGAAAAGATGAGTTATGAAACCTTTGGAAAACTTAACAAAGGACAAAACATCCTTGAGGACAACCTTGACGAAAGGACCCTTAGATTCACTGAGCTTATGTACTAAACCTAGGAGTTTAACATCCTTTGTGTGGGAGCTCAATAAGCCCTTAAGATTGATTTTTTTTTTTTGTGTTTAACGTCCTGCTGTTTTGCACTTAAGGCTAATGAAGACGGGCTTAAGATTGAAAAGCCCATATAAGAAGAAGAAAAAGAAGCATATTTATTCTGAAAGCCAAAGGAATTAATACGTCCATGCTCTTTCAGCAATAAATTTGAAAACTAATATATACGGGACTGCTTCTATGCATGCTAAAACCAGGGGTGCAGAAAATGTTTTAGCACACAAAATTTCCCCAGAACACACTTTTTTTCACTAAAAATTTCCCCAAAATTGATCGCTATTCGCTACAGATGCGCTAGACATTAACACAGTTTGTTTATCTATTTCAACATATTTATTGACCTTATTTTTTAATAATTTTTTTTATATTCATTATAAATTCCAATTTAAATCTTCAAAAAAATAATAATACTGTAGCATTATTTTTACTTAATTAACTACGGTGAAATTAAATATCTACAGTGACATATCTTCAGATGGTCCCAAAAGGTTTAAAACAACAAAAAAATACAACTTGATTATTGCTATTTTATTATGTTTAAAAGTAGGCCTAAGGCCAAAATTACACTGTAAAATAATTTATAAAATAGGTTTTATAAAAGTTCTTTGACAAAGATCTTTGATAGTGTAATAGGCCATCTTTTATAATATATTTCTTTTATAACATTTCTTTTATAAAATTTAAGAGGTTAGCATTTCACCTTTTATAAAATGTTAGATACATTTTTACCTTTTAGTACACGTCCAAAATGTTTTATAAAAGAGAATCACTTTTCAAATCTTTTATAACAGGTAGATACCATCTTTTATGAAACATATTTTATAAAATATTTTACAGTGTAACACGGGCCTAATACAAGTGGTTAAAAGAAAGTTAAATGTTATGTTTAATTAGTTCCAATTCAATTACCTAATTACCTACCACAGTCACTACTGAAAATCGTCCGGACAGATCACACGAATTGAAAGAAAATTAAACTTAACAATTACTTTTCATTTGTTGCATTTAGTTAAAAAAATAAGTCATCCCGACACGCTACTACTTTTTAACTGTCAAAATCAGTTCTCCCATACACAAAAACACATAAAACTTTCCCCTCATTGTATTTTCAAAATTTTGATCCAAACGAGACCCCGACGCGCTACGACTTTTTAACTGTCAACATCGGTTTTCCCGTACCTAAAAACATATAAAACGTTACCCCACACTGTATTTTCAAAATTTTGATCAAAAAACATGATCCCGACACGCTACGACTTTTTAACTGTCAAAATCGGTTTTCCCGTACCCAAAAACATAAAAAACGATACCCCATACTGAATTTTCAAAATGTTGATCCAAAAACGT
>JAGFPH010002959.1:90939-127999 GCA_018207615.1 Philaenus spumarius | reverse complement strand
AATGTTGATCCAAAAACGTGATCTCGACGCGCTACGACTTTTTAACTATCAAAATCGGTTTTCCCGTACCTAATAACATATAAAACGTTACCGTACACTGTATTTTCAAAATTTTGAACTAAAAAACTAGACCCCGACGCGCTACGACTGTTTAACTATCAACATCGGTTTTACCGTACCCAAAAGCATATAAAACGATTGCCCCACACTGTATTTTCATAATTTGGACCCAATATTTTCAAAATGTTGACCGAAAAATGTGACCCTGACGCGCTTCGCCTCACGCTAGAAAGCTCAAAAGCTTTACAACCCTCCGCAATAAAATTACCAAGATTTTGGTACCAACAGAAGTTTTCTACGACGTCTGTACCGTGTATACAGGACAACTCTGACATACAAAAAATCATCGCATAATTTCAATACTTCGGCATTTTAATGCAAGCCGAAGTAATAAAAAATGAGTACGCACATCACATTGTACGCATTTTACTGATAAAGACCGATTTCGAATTTCGGTAAAAGAAAATTAAAAAACATCGGTAATACCTATACATTAAGTATCGTATAATTTGGTTTAATATTATTTAATTCTAATCGCTTGAATAATATCATTTGTATGAAACTAATCAAAAATTGCATACCTGTATCATAATAATTATTTTGTAATACCCAAAGAATGTATTTGAACGCCCGTCAAGAATCAGGAAACTGCCATTCATCAACCGGCATAAAAATATCGTATCGGCGGCTCGGCCGTACGATATTTTGTGCGGTGAAGATTAATGTTGTATCTCGGCTCCACCGTACGATATTTTGTGCGGTAAAAATTAAATAGGAACCCTGTCCGACTTGTAACTTGCAACAGAGAGCAGACAACACACTTTGTGTGTGTGGGGTGTGTTTGTATATGTATCATACAAACTGATTAAGCTGACCTTTGTTCCCATTCATTTCTTAGAATCTATTTTTCCCCAAAATAATGTTTGTTGGATATTTCCCCGGCCAAAATTTCCCCAGCTCAGTCCCAATTTCCAACGAACCTCGTTCGGGCGTTCGGACATATTCTGCAGGCCTGGCTAAAACGTATACAGTCAAACTTGGATAGATCGAAATTAAAGGGACCAGGGAAGAAATTCGAATTATCCAAAAATTCAAATTACATAATATGTTCACCCAATAAGAAGAGTTAAATACTTTACAATACCGTACTGTACTGTAAAAAAATTAACTCCACAATCAAAGATTTAACACACAAATTTTATTTTACAAAATACTGTGTACATGTAAAATATACAATACAGTAGAGTCAAGCTATTCCGAAAATTCGCCAATTCCGAACAGAGTTCAGAAAAGTACCGATTTTTTTACATAAAAACAGGAGAAATTAAAAAGACGTTCGTGAAAAAAAGTACATTTATTGTTATACTAAGTTAAATAGAGATATACAGTACATTCATAGAGCCTAAGCTTGTTGAAAACCCTGAAACCAAATTGGAATGAAAGCTGGTTTTCTTTCATTCACGCTTTCCATCCATTTTGCGGGAAGGAAGTTACCGCAACAAGCATCCGGTGAAAAGGATACCGGATCTGTCAGAAAGAAGGAAGGATTAGGTACAACAGCAAAGCACTGGTAGTGTTGTTGTCACCTGCCAGTTGCGTTCATCCGTTTTTATCCTCCGTTTTTGTAACCTCGAACGAATTTAATTTCTTTCTCTCGATCTTTTTTCAAGACGATGCAGTACTAACAGATAGCTTGTGGGATGACAAAACGGACAGTTTGAACAATCTATCCCTTCCCTTCTTAGAAGAAAACAGAATCGTAACGCAACAGAAGGAAAAAACGAATGGTATAAACCTACACTTAGTGCTCTATCATCTCTCTTATATTTTCTGTTGTTGTACGTGTAAACCACACCAAGCTGAGGTCAAGAGCATTTGTCCCGTCTACGTGTGATATGAGTTCAGTTCGAGCGTTCATCTCCTCCTCGCTTTCCTCCGAGCCGACCGACGCTGTTTAGTACTGACACTAGCAGACGTCCCCAAACTTATTTATGCTTTAACAAGTCAATACCGTATTGTTATACAGTATAAGAACAATTGTACCAAAAATTCGAATTATCCACAAAAATTTGAATTAAACACAAATTTTTACCATTGTTTTAATGCACAATTCTAGGAACCGGACAAGAAATTCAAATTATAAAAAATTTCGAATTATAGAAGTTCGAATTATCCAGGTTTGACTGTGACCACTGGAAATGCTGTGCTATGAGGGAGAATAGTTAAGTGAAGTGGTGAATATTATTTACTAAGTTAAAAGTATTAAATACATTTCCAACAGTCTTGGAGTGGAGTTCAGTGAAATAGCCTCACTCGAATTCTACTTTAAAACCCTTCTAACTACTAAAATTTTTAAATAATAGTAATTAAAATTCTAAACTCACCTCCATCCAGTTCCCCCTTAAGAGCTAACGTTATTTTTTCATTACGTTGCATCAACCTATCAAACGCTTGGATTACTTTAGCCACAGCTCGTTTGGAAACTTGTACTCTGTTTGCTAGTTTTTCATCGAGTTCTTCTTTATCCCACGTTGACAACTGCATTAAAAACGATGTTGTAGCTTCGCTTTCATCTAGAAACGTAGAAACAAGACATCGTTAACATTTGAAATCAATTATTATCATTGGTTTTGTAACAAATTTTGTGTAATAAGTACAGTGAATGCTCGATCTAATGGACCTCAATATAAAGGATGAGCTTTGTAGCGGAGCTATCGTGCTGCGCTCTTCAGAAAAAGTCTGTTGTCATGGTGACAGAGCAGTCGTGTGTGTGTTGCTTGACTGTACAGTACACACAACCTTCTGCCACTTATTTCCCTTCCAATTGAACAGAATCATTCAAATTTCTAACACTGACTACTGCATATTATTCAATAATCGGTAATTAATATCCTCTAAAATTAATTAATTAATATCCTCCTTTTTGGATTACCGGTTTCAGTGGTTCATGCCACCATCATCAGATCAACCTCAAAAAATATTCATTCCACTGTTGTGGAACACGTCGTAACAAACTATACACAATTAACATAAAACATTAAAAAACAAAAACACTTGAACAAATTCAAATATATTATACACTGTCTGAAAAATCAACTTCACATATCACATGAGGACTCTGTTACACATGCCATTTCATGGAGGGCATGTGTACAACTGCAGTATTGTGCAATCTTAAATATGAGATAAGGATGTCCAATCATGATGGTATTGGGATAACAATTTTAGCTCGGGTTGATGGTTGTGTTAAATAATTCATTAGATGAATAATGCAGTTTATCTTTCAACATATATTAACTGGATCATATTTTGATACACTATATATTTAAAAATATGTAACAAAAGAACACAATTATTAACCCTACATCTGTCCAGGATAATAGTTAAGTTATGTGTAATAATCGGTTTGTTCAACCCGGCATCCTATACCAACACAGTAAACACAGCAATATTGTATGTACAGTAGAGCGTCGATAATCCGAACGTCAATAATCCGAAACGCCAAAAATCCGAACGCGTTCTGAGGCAGCCCCTGCAAAAATTTTGTTTTCGTTTTCGCAAATTCCAATTATTGCGTCGTTAAAAATTTCACAAAAATCTTCATCGTGGTTTGACATTATTCTCTCTTTTTAAACACTTCTTAATACCTGCTCTCACACGCCCTCACTGCAGACTGGCTGTCAGTATTTTCACTGTCACGCTAATAAGCTGCTTTAGCGCTAGAAATAAACATACAGAAAGTTTATTCATTTCTCTTTGTGTAATCATTATAACAGTGTGTCGTACTTACAGTAGTGTACTGTAGGCCTACATATGTTTTATTTTTAGTTTGTGTTAACTAAAATGTATAAGTGATATTTTAATTATGTACTGTACTGTAATTGAGAGTTGCTGTACAAGTGTAATCATGTTGGCCCTACTGTGTACGTGCAGGTTTTTCTAAATCATATTATGTAAGTAGTCTTACATACTGTATTATAATTACATTACTACTTGTACTGTTTAACCACTTTAATCGATTAAATTAATTGGTATTTTCTTGGTTGTTTTCAAAAATCCGAACAAATTGATAATCCGAACACCCCTCGGTCCCAATTAGTTCGGATTTTCGACGCTCTACTGTACATTTGCTGTCATTATCTTTAACTTAGCTATTATCCTTCATCCGAAAGGGCTGCAAAAAAGATGTCTTGACATTTTTGTTAAAAATGTACGGTTTTTGAGTAATTTAGGTTTGAAACTTTCAAACAGCCGCCATTTTAAAACTCATGATTGGATTTACAGTAGAGCGTCGATAATCCGAAACGTCAAAATTCCGAACGCGTTCTGAGGCAGCCCCTGCAAAAATTTTGTTTTTGTTTTCGCAAATTCCTATTATTGCGTCGTTAAAAATTTCAAAAAAATCTTCATTGCAGTTTTATATTATTATCTCTTTTTAAACACTTCTTAACACCTGCTCTCACACGCCCTCACAACAGACTGGCTGTCAGTATCACTGTCACGCTAATAAGCTGCTTTAGCGCTAGCAGTAAACATACAGAAAGTTCATTTATTTCTCTTTGTGTAATCATTATAACAGTGTGTCGTACATACAGTACGACACATGTATAGTACAATAGTGTACTATACAGGATTTTTTATTTTTCGTTTGTGTTAACTTTAATGTACAAGTAAACTTTTAATTATGTACTGTACTGTAATTGAGAGTTACAAGTGTAATCATGTTGGCCCTACTGCGTACGTCCAGGTTCTTCTAAATCATAATATGTAAGTAGTCTTACATACTGTATTGTAATTACATTACTGCTTGTACTGTGTAACCACTTTAATCGATTAAAGGGCATATATTTTAGCCTAAATGGCATTTTCTAGGTTGTTTTCAAAAATCCAAACAAATTGATAATCCGAACCCCCCTCGGTCCCAATTAGTTCAGATTTTCGACGCTCTACTGTAATCGCTTTTTTTTCATCATTGTTAGGTTAAACTTCATGCCAAGTTTGAACTCAATCAGACAACCGTTCTCCAGATAATAATTATTTTGTACAAAAAACAAATTGGCGGATATCTAGAAAACAAAGCGTTTTCGGGTCTGTGTTTATATGAACTTTTTTTCTTATTTTGACCCTTAGAACCATTCCCTGAAGTTTGGCACTTTACTTATGGGACACTCTGTATAAGTTTCATTTCTATTTTCTGAACAATTAATCTTTCCCGAGGGAAAATATTGCGCTGTCCTGCTGCCGACAGTCTTAATTCAGCACACGAGTGTTGACCCAATACAGCAGCGAAAGGGTTAACAAGCTTTATACTAAAACGAGTTTCGAAAAGGCAAATATTAGTTCAGTCCAAATTACATCACTTTTTCATTTCAGAATTTTTGGTTTGCTACTTTTTAGTTACTTTTGTTACAGTAGACACAGTTACTTTTTATTCGTTCACATGGTGTCGCAACCTAAGTTTTGGAGAAAGAAAAACAGATATAACAAAACACTAAGCAGAACCTAACCTCCTACTACCATTAGGTTATAAATATGTGTACACAATTTGGTAAATCTATTAAATAGGGCTTACTTCTATTTTCCGACTCATCGGCAGTTTCTGCATCAAATCTCTGCAGAAGTACTCTGATATCTTCATTTAGCTGATTCCAATACCTATTGACGACATTAAGTACTGCATCATCTTGAGTCTGCCGTTTCTCCAGTTGTTCTATTCTCTGCCGCAACTCTGCATCTAATCGATTGCGCTGCTCTAATCTCTATAAACAAATACATCAAGTAACTATTTTTTTTTTTTTTTTTTATTAATACTAACAACAACTACAAATTGATCAAACATTTAGATTTGATCCTTCAGATCTATATAAACAAATTATTGATTGACTTGAAGTTAAGCCTAATTGTAGGTATCAATAGGTTTGATAATTAATTATTGATTTGATCATATTTCAGGGTTATAATAGATTCAATCGTAACTTGTAGGCTAGCCTAGTTTTCCAAAAAATTATTTAATTTAAGTATTTAAAGTAGACTGTAATATTGTAGGCCTGTTGTGCTTGCAATCCAATCCTACTTACGTAGAGACAATGTTCGATATTATAGAGTAGGGCCTAAAATTGTACTTTTGTTGGTTTGAAGCATAATTTGTGTTAAGAGCGTGGCATTACCTGACATCAGGAAGATTCGGTTTCTTGATTTGTAAAACACTGTGACCACTTCGCCTTTTTTCATAAGACCGTGAGGTTTTCGGAAAACTAGGCCTAGTCCTAGCAAGAATAGTGGTGAGTATCAGCTGGTATTCGTGTAGGATCGTGATTCAGTTTAGGATTTGTATCGATTGTTTTAATCAAGAATATCAGTTTAATATTATTAACGCTTACCTGAGCAAGTTTCTTGTTTTGAAACTGTAAAACTTTAATATCCATTTCCTCTAAAGTCGATATAGGTCCTATTCTAATCGGTTCAAACTGTACTTTTTTCTGCGGAGGCTGACCACTAAAACCACTATCACAATCTGCACCTCTTTTGGCCATTTTCAATGGAAGTAGTAACTGTCAGCCCAACTTATTAAGATGGTCCTAAAATAAAAAAATGTTAATTACAAAATGCAGCCTACATACTATATTATACAATTAAAATATAATACATTTTTTACGAAATGTAACTCTAGAGTATGTGTTCGTGTCAGCCAAGTCCCATTCAATATAGGCTACTATAAAATGACTCACTTTAGCCATCTCTCTACAACATTTTAAAACTGTATAAACTTTGTCATTAAAATCAAATAGGCCTATTGCTTAAATGTCACCTGAACAGACAACATACAGAAAAACTTGAACTCTGTTTAACAAATTAACATGTCATTTCTATATAACAACTTATATTATGTGTTGAAATTTATAAGAATAGCCTACTTACTACTAAAAAAAATATTTTTGTCTTTACTTAATATATAGAGCTATAATTTATTTAAGATATTGTAAAAAAAAAACAAATATAATTAAACATAAGCATTAATATAGTATAATGATATCAAATCTCATGAATCACACAATGACCTATAACCTAAAGATTGCCAATTCACAAAAACAAACCTAGACTAGGCCTAGCCTACTTCAACCAAGATCACAATAAATTATACCACACTTTTATATAGCACTTTTCCATCTATTAACACATTATAAAATTAACAAACAAGCATTAACACCAATTCTTTAATCACAGTTATCCAGTGTGAAGATCAGAAATCGTATTGAACCCAAACTAGGTTATACCAATGTAAACAAACATCTCAAAATAATATGATCGATATTAAAGATTGCGATTCGAAATTATGTTATAAGAAAATCTAAATACAACCAATAGAATATAATATAGATATGTGTAACATAAATAATTGTTTAGTAAAACAATGTTAATTATAGTAAAAGTATTAGTATTTATTTGTAAAGAGATTGTAAAACGTAAATAACATAACGATTTAGCATTCAGCCATTAACACACTAGAGTAGGCCTGCTTGATACTAAGGTCGTGGTTTAATACATAATTTTATTTTACTAATATAATGGTAATTTTAACCGATATGGCATAAATTTTAAAAAAATATTAATGTGCTAAATAAATACTCATGTTACACGCGAATATGCGATATTCACACAAGAAACGTTATAATCTTATAATACATGGAGCCTAACGAAATGAACTACAACCGACTAATCGGAGATCAGATGTGCAACAAAGAAAATAAGATGAGCATTACCAAGACCCCCCTAGGAGGCAATTGAAAAATGACCGAACTACCGCCGAGTTTAAAAGCATTCTACAGCCAGGAGTCAAGAGATGAATATGTGTTTTCGCAATTCCGATATTTATTCAGTTTAAAATAAAAGTGTTACATGAAACAAAACCGTTTAACATTGAACAGAACTTGGTATAGTCTGTATACTTTATAAAGAACAATAGTTAAAATCAACTAAATAAGACTAATTGATCAAATTAAGGAACTTTGAACATTTTATCTTGAGTACAAAGCGTGTTACCATTTTATAAATTCAATATTCAACATAGATTAAAATTCAAATGCGTATTATAAAAAGATTATCCAAACCCGGCCGATAACCCTTCCCGAGATTCTATAAAAGATTTATTGTCATATGACTCTAGATAATAAATCCACAAAATATTAATTGAGCAAAGCTGATGGACAATCTTAAGAAATTTGTAAATGAACAATCTGAACAACAATCTTGTGAACCTCATAATATTATCAATATTTTCTTTTAAAGAGTAAATGTATAAGATATAATTTGATTACAATTAAAGGAAAATAAAATGTATATTCTGTTTCTTATTTATAGTTTTTGATTCAAAGTACAGCTATCATTTAATTTCAACGTAATATAAGATTACCGTATCATAAATATAGGCTAATCCTATTAGATCATTCAAAGAATAAATTTGTGTGATGATTATTATAAAATTTGACGCCCAACTAGTGGGGCATTATTAAAGAGAGAGTAGATTATTATAATAGTTAACTCCCACTACCGCTACTGATGAAAGGACCCTTCAAGTTAGTTAGGCTAGGTCTTCTATGTATTTTAATTTAATATTTTATTTAACAAAAGAATATTCTATATCCTTCAATTTGTGACAATTTTTTAAGCCTATGATGAACACGGAATTTATAATCGTTACAAAAAGGAGGCTTTATTTTAGTTTAGGGTAAATTTTTAAAATATTTGAATGATAATACATTTTTATATAGCCTATTATATTGTTTAAAAATGTTTACGCCGCATTTATGTGACCAAAACATCCGTGTTAATTTGTGAATTATAATTTTTCAATTAAAAAAAAATATTTCTGTCATATTGTTTTAATAACAGTTTATTATTTCTGTTTAACTAGGCTTACACCGTAGGTTTACATTTACATTACATACTTAGGAATATCTAAACTTCTAAATTGTTTAAATATAGATGGTCACCCTCATCAGCAAAAATAGGTAGGCCTACTTACTGATTTTAAGTGGGTATTAACCCAGGAACGGCCATACGACACCACGACACCAGGTTAGACGGCGCAAACGCAACAACTTCACACATTTGCATAAAATTTGCATATATTTGCATAAACGATAATTTAACCCACTTAAAATTATCCAATCGTAATAAAACTGGCACCATTGGAAAGGAAATGAATTAAACTTTAATTTTTGTATTTACAACTTTTTCGTAAAACGTATATTTACATACGTAATCATCGTTTTAAAATGTGCACATCGGCCTACAGCTCTTTCCACGCGAGAATCTGCGCACAATTGTACTGTTATTTCTCACTCTTGCAACGTTTCCCACCATCTACAATAATGTTTCTTTGGCATTTCTAACATACCGTTGGATTGGTTGGGATTTCATCTTTCTGTTGGTGTCTTCCAATCAGATTTCACAGTACATTAACTGTTTCAAACAAGATTTACTGTAAACCCTTGCGATTGGACAGTCTCTCAACCGATAAACACGCCTTTTGTCAACGATTATTTAGTAGGCAACGCCCAATGATTTGACAGATTGCTTTATACGATTTTGTAGACTAAAGTCTGTAGTATCTAATGGTAGTAAGTAAACTGGATAAAACCGGTTTTGTGATTGTCTAAACAGCAGTGACAAGTTACGTTGTTGTGAGATCGCCTTGGGCGTTCGTTCCCACGCTATTCAAGTGGGCCGACCTACAGCACGTGTTAGCTCGGGAGTTTTTATTCCACTAATGTATTTTTGTTATTCAAACGAATGTAACTCAAACACTTTTGTGAACTAAGGAAAGACAAGTACACCGTTCTTTTCTTTGATTTATCCTCTACCACTTTCTTATAATAATATTTCATTTTTTGTCAAAGCATATACGTAAAGCACGTTACAATCTAGGCCTAGGTAAATACCAGTTGTGTACTTGAAACATAAAAACGGTTTTTTTCAAAATAAAAAATTTGAAATTGATAAATGTTTTTATACAGTTCTATTTAGAACTAAATTACGAAACTTTTTTACGCTTACGAAAAAAATACAAAAAATGTTTACTAATTGTTATGTAGGCCTAAAGTTGAACTTTTTCCTTTCGTTACTGAACATTTTTTGTTTCTTGATCTAATAACTTTTACAATTTCAAAATAAACTTATTTTTAGTATCATATTTGAATTCTTTGAAGTTTCTTCTACAAAAAAGCTATTGAACACATTTGGATTGGGGTTCATTTACTATTTTTGGCGAATTTTTAAAGATATGCTTGCAAAACGCTAAAAACGGGCTGGCCAATTTTAGCTTTAACCGTGGCCGTTGTTGGGTTAAACGCAGCAGCTTGCTGCGTAGCATGCTGACGGAAATTTTGTGTGACCTATTATTTGCATCAGCTTGCAGCGCTACAAGTTGAAGAGTTTGCTTGAGATGGGGAGCACTGAACGTTAGCGTTGAAAAGATCAGACAAATTCGCAGTACGTAAAGCTGATATCGGCTTGTGAAAATATTAAAACAATCGGATTTGTATCAGCATGCTGATATCAGCTAGCCCACGACATTTGTACCCTATTACACGAGCAGCTTGCATTAATATGTTCACATTAGTTAAACCCCTTTAGTGTCACATAAGTTAAAACATAGTTTTAGCTTTTTGTTTCATGCAAACATCAACATGTTTTTTCCCTAGTAATTTTTATATTTATCTACCACTGATAGGCATATGGTTTGCGTTTTTGTCAACTTCCTGATTATGAAAAATAATTTGCATTTTATATGGTGGCGCTCTCCTACATAAATACAAAAACAGTTAGTCTAGACCAAATAAAAAATGTTTATGTTGCATTGTAAGGTTAGAAAAAGTTAGCTTGGGCCAAATAAAAAATGTTTACTTAGCATAAGCCTATGTAATTTATCTTAAGGAAGATAACAAGGAATATTAGAAAATACTCGATAGGCCTAGGCTAAGTAAGGCCTAATTGAAATAAATCTGTAGGCCTTGTGTAGGTTTTAAAGTAGTAAAACACCAGGTTCAAATGTGACAATAAAGCGTAAAGCATTTAGGTCAACCAGGCCTAGATGTTAATGATGACTACAAAAATTAATGTTTACAAAAATGCCATTTAGCCTAGGTAGCCTAATAGGCTATATAAATACTTAACCAGATGATATTGTTCATTATATGGTTTCCTTCCAAATGTTTACATTGGCCCATATTTATGTTATTTGGAAGATTCATTGAAGACCAGCAACAACAAATCAAGTTAAAAAAAATAAAAGCAATTTCTACGGTATTATTATATTGGCTTGCATAGACCTCTAGGCCTAGTTCTACTTTGTTCATATGATTGCAACCATAAATGGATGCTATCATAACGATCTGGGCATTAAAACTTGAATTAGCCTAAATAACTTGAAATAAAAGAACTAATAAAACTTATATCTCACCTTCCAATGTTTAGATTTTCCGATACCTTTACTAATTTACCTTACATTGACACAGACACCGACACCGACAGTACCGAAGTGTGAAGGCGTCTGACGGCAGTGTTGCCAATTCCACCAGGAGCCACAAGCAGACAAGCTTGTTAATTTTTAGCTAGATTATTTGTATAATTTTATAATATTTAACTATATATGATCTAATAATATTAAAAAAATATTGTGAATTTTGTATTCTTGTTTTGCATTGGAGGAGTGAACTTTAATTGCCTTAAATTTATTTGTACAGTAAGGTTATGTTCAAGTAACTGTAAATAAAATAGTATCAAATTAAATTAATTAATTAAGTACATTCACGTAATTAAGCAAATATATATTTCGTACCTTGTCATATTAATAAAACAATAATATCTCTGATTTCGAAAAGAAAACAATACACTTTTAAAATATATATTAGTAACTCTGAAAATATTTTTTATTATGTATTATGTAGAAACAGGAAAAGTGATGAATATTATAATGTTGTTAGTTATTTTAACTTAGGCCTACAAAGAGATAATAATACTGATGGGAATTTCGGCATCTAATTTTTTGATTTTGAATCACTACCTACCTAGACATTTATAATTATTAGGCTACATTCTATGTCAATTCTTGCCTTTTATTGTTTTTTAAAACAATTCATTTTTGTATTCTATTATAAATAATAATAATTAATTGTCTTTTAATCCTGCTACATTATAATTAGATTAACCTACCATTGGTAACATGATTAGTGCTCTGGCCATTGGTAACATAGTGTCACCTGTCACCCCATTGGTCAATGTTTTAAAATTATATATTATATTTTACAATATTATTGCTTTGAATATAATATATAGACCTAATTATATGGTAAATTATCATCTACAAACACTCTATGAATGAGTTTTAGGAATAAATAAGTAATAAAATACAGTACA
Organism: Philaenus spumarius; assembly: GCA_018207615.1. NCBI lineage: Eukaryota > Metazoa > Arthropoda > Insecta > Hemiptera > Aphrophoridae > Philaenus > Philaenus spumarius. The sequence goes on along the minus strand of JAGFPH010002959.1, from coordinate 115,522 downwards.
TGTATTTAAAGAATGACAAAAGGAGATACATGTACGGTATTCTTTTTTAAATTTAGATTTTACCAGCAAGTTTTTGCTTATATGTAGCTTATAACACCAGTCCTCTTATGGGTGTTAATAAGAATCAAACTAAGACCCTATAAATAGTTACTGTTGTAAAGCATATTTTTTTTAGAGAGAGAGAAAAGGGTAAACATAACACAGTTAAATAAATAAATCATCATTAACATTTGCAACATTAAAATTTATGAATTAAAATTGTGTAAGAAAAACCTACCAAACATATAAACCCTTCAAATAGTTTTGAATATTAAGTTCAAAAATAATGTTTACACACTTCTTTTCTATTAATACTGCAACATGGTTGAACGCATTTTAAATAAGCAGTTTTACCTTTTTCTGTCATGTGATCGAGGACAAAAATGTGGCATCTTGCTTGCTAAGGTACTGTTGCAGTCGTTATTCCATATGTGTCTGACCAAGCTGAAATCCAACGCTTTTTTTATTAACACCAGCTTGGTCTAATTTACCATAAAACATTCACAAAGGGCAATGTCTAGTTGCTCTTGAGACTGAGTTGGCATGTGCCATTTTGTCTAAAGTGTCAACTCCCTCTTTAGTTGAATTACAAAATTCAGTGACAATCAATTGGTTTTTTATTTGTGGGTTTATTTCATGCATAGTTGATATCATTATAACACACCTACATTTTTTGTTTGTTGTGTACGACACAAATTGAGAAGAATCTAGAGAACCTCTAGAAGTTTACGTTTGTAAGCCTGAATTTCACTTTTATTATGCCTTAAAATACCGACAAAAGTCAAATTATGATCTTTTATATCTGATCTGCTAATGGGATTGAAGTAAACCAAATATCACAAATAATATATTCTGCCAGCCCCATGAATAGTTTCAGAAAGTTTGTTTACGTAATAGCTAGCTGGGTTTTGCCTGGCTCCTTTCCAATGTAAGGGATTGCATTTATCATATAAAATGTGCGTGCAACACACATTGTTACAACTTCTATCCCATATTTGTCAGTTTTTTGGCAATGCAAACTCTAAATAGTCATCCTCCACGAAAGCCCAAAAGTTGTTCGCCAATAGCGACATATACATGTGGTTCATAGAGTGATTTACAATTAGTGATGAACTTAATCCAAAGCTCTCTAATTGGAGAAAATTTGTTAGCCCTATTTCTTTTGGTTCTGTTAACAAATTTTAAGCATAAAAATGTGAAAAAACCTTTGCTGGGTCATTACACATTTATAAAACTGTAATCCAAATGAAGACCACATTTCCTGAACTCTGAGACCACATTTCCATCCAACAGTGTAGTATGAATAGCGAACCAATTAACTCGTTCTCTACCGAGAGTTGCATGTATTTGTCGCACTGTTTTTTGCCACAGACTATCGTGAAGTTGGACTGGAATACAGCAGACTGGGACAAACAGTTGTAACATTCGCCACAGACCACAGGCGTCATACATTTGCGGCAGCAGTCTGTTGATACGAAACCGGCCGTCTCATATATACGGCGCTAGTCTATGTGTACGGAAAATGTTTAGTATGGTGGTAGCGAATGTGTTAAAATCAAAATTTCAGTCCAAACGGTTTCTTGTAAGAATCTTTGATCATCATTATATTTAAATTTTTGTCTAACAATTTCATCATTAGTGTTAGTAACAATTATATCTGTAAGATAAAAAATCAATTAAATGCATCTTTTTCAGAGACTATATTCAACCCTCTCCATTTTAGCATGAGGTATTCATACAATATTTCAAACAGCAGTTCTAGTAGTAGGTGGTGGAACAAGAGACCATATATATCAATTTTTACCTTTAATTAATTATTGATCTATTTCCGAATCAAGTATTGATTGTATCTCAGTATTTTCTTCACAGGAAGTACTGGAACCTTCATCACTGTTCTCAAAATTCATCCTACAACAGTGTCACTGAAGTTTGGGTCTCCAATAACAGCCATAAGGTAGTACGAATATAACATAACACAAAAATACAGCACAAAATATCACCAACACCGTTAGTAACAGGGGTTACACACCACCCCAAGCCTCAGAATAAAGCATTTTGGAAGGAACTACAAAAATAAAATTCCATATTTTTAGACACCCCTCTGACTGAGGAATACCTGAAATCACAACATTAATAATTTAAGTAGTCTTAATCCTCGTAGTGAAGTCCATTCTTATGACACAAGGAATAGAAATAAGATAGATGTTCCACAAGTCAGACTCACAAAATCTCAAGCCCACTTTGGTCAGATTGGAGTAAGGTTGCCAGATGATGTTAAGCATCTTCCCAGGGAAAAATTCAAAAATTATTTACAGACCTGGCTCAAGGCAAAAGCCTTGTACAGTATAACAGAATTTGACGATTCTATAAAATCCTGGCATGGAGTCTTTTGAAATTATGGCAAATTAGTTATTGGTCTGTTGGTCTGGTGGTGGTTATTGTAATACAATGTCTAAGTTTTCATTGCCTTATGTTGTATAATTATTTATTTATATTTGTGTATGTATAAATATCATTGTAAGTTTTTGAAATATTTTTTTTATAGCTTTTAAGAAAATGTCTATTGCAGTTTTAAGATTGTTTAATGACAGTAAAAATAAATATCAAAATATTATATCCACAGTGCAGCAACTATTACAATACAAAATATTATCGCATTGGGTGACACATCACCAATGTTACCAACTGAAGGTTAAATAATTATGCTTTCTTTCAAAAAAATTATAACCTTTTGACATTTTCATTCAATAGTCTGAAATCTTCAAACAATACTTTTAGCTGAATAGCATGCCAACTGTTTAAAAACTGCTACACTTACACAATAATTAATGTATTTAATACTTATTGGTTTCAACAGATCAAATTTCTGATCATGGTATTTGATCCTGGTTGGAGCACCCAGCCTTAGGTTATAACAGGGTTATATCAAACTGAAAGCTGGTACCCTATTAGCAGCCAAAAGGAGCATGTGTTTTAAACTTATTGACCCAGTCAGCTGTTTATACATGAATATTTACTTATTGCTATGTCAGCTGTAACTAATGTTAAAATAACTTCCAGTAAGAAATGAGAGATGATCATTTTTATATTCCAAAAATAACAAATTTTCTTTTCAAAAAGTTTAGTTATTTGATTATTTAAAAACCTCTATAACTTATCTCATATTTAATTTGGATTCATTATTAAATTTTCACCCAAAATATATATATATGTAAGTAAAATGTTCACCTTCTAACCTACGGTACTTATTTTGTTTTATCTTGGTTTCTGCATTTCAACCTTGAATTAAAGTATATTTTTGTTATTAATTTTTAAATCATATTCATGTATCACTTTGCTGTCTCATACCTTCTTCATTTACCATATTATCAACATGCAATACTATTTTTTGTTTGATATAGTTCTGAGCAGTGGTGTAGTGTACCACACAGCATAGAGCATAGCCTATAGATAAAATGTAAAATCTTTTTAAATTTTATTTAAGTTTAATGGGATATTTTAAAAGTGTTAGTAATATTGGGATTTATATTGATATTCATTTTTTAAATTCATAACGATTTGAGTGAACTTTAATGGTAGTGGTACTTGTATAATAGTTCATTATACAAGTAATAGTTCATGTACAAGTGGTACATTATAGTTGGTACTAATTATAATCTTCTCAGAGACCTATATTATTGTCTGTCTAAAAATGTGAAGACCACTACGTACAGTTTTTAATTAGCAAATTCAGTGTGATTCATTTCCCACTTGTTTTTGTCTTTCCCCTCCCAGTGCCGCTCCCATACAGATCATACATACAAATGTTCAATATTACGAATAATTGACCTGATGATTTAAATTTTCATTATAAAAGATACTGGGATTCCACAAAAATAGATTTTTTCTCAAAATATAATTGAAAACCTAATAACACTTATCATTAAAAACTGTAGGCCTACTCAGAGAGCTACAGAACTCTTTATTTAATTCCTGATTTTTTTTTAAATCCGGAGAATTCCCGGAAAAGGCGGAGCGGTTGCCTTGTACGTTACCTCGCTAAGTTATCCCCACAATTATTTTCTGCATAAGCCCCTGTTAAGTGCTCCAGCACAGCTAATTTTAGCACTACACCACTGGTTCTGAGTAATTTCAAACAAGGTCTGACAAATAATTATGTAATGAGCTTGACTTGTGAGAAGATATATTTCACCGCATTGTATTGCTGAAGATGGCGAACTTGCTGTTGAAACACTTTTGGGTAAATAAACACATTAAGTAAGTTCAAATTTTATTGTATCAAAAGTTCCTGCAAATTTCTTAAAATTGTGGTACACAAAATTTGTTGAGTGTTGTTAATGTTCTCACCTTGTGTCCGTAGCGCTAACAGCAGAAGCATATATCAACTGAACTAAACCTCACACCAATACAAAACTGGCAAAAACAAAAAATAAGAAAATGTCAAAATTGACAACACAATTATTAAAAGTACCTTTAAAGAAATACATTCAGGGAGTTTTGATTATGTACAGCTGCATCTTCACAAAGGAAATACCAAAAAAATCTAAAAAAAATCTATTAGACCTGACAACTATAAATTGCAGTTATTTTTTCTGCATTTCTTCCATTTTTTCCTCAGTTTTAAATTGGTTACTATAGTTGTCCTGCTCAAGATTACGACATTTGAGTAAATAAACACATATTTTCTGATTCATTTTTATCATATTTATTTATTTTCATTAACCATGTTACAGAAATTTACCAGGAAAAAGATTCTGAAGAAGTTAAAGATAATGACAGCAAATGTACATACAATATTGCTGAGTTTACTGTGTTGGTATAGGATGCCGGGTTAAATAAACCAATTATTACACATGACTTAACACATTCTTCATCCGATTGTTTTGAAAGTTACACCATCCGATAGGGAATCAAATGGGCTACAAAAAAGGTGTCTTGACATTTATTTTTAAATGTACGGTTTTTGAGTAATTTAGGTTTGAAATTTTCAAAGAGCCGCCATTTTGAAACTCATGATTTAATCGCTTATTTTTCTTAAGATATGTCATTGTTAGATTAAACTTCATGCCAAGTCAAACCGTTCTCTAGATAAGAATTATTTTGCACAAAATTGCGGATATCTAGAAAACGAAGCGTTTTTGGGTCTGTGTTTAAATTAACTTTTTTTCTTGTTTTGACCCATAGAACCATTCCTCGAAGTTTGGCACTTTACTTACCAAACCCTGTATAAGTATATTTCTGTACACAATAGACAATGGTCAACACGCAAGAGAAAATCAGGCTAGCCGCAAAAACTCATCCACTGAATAGAAAGAATTGTTCATCAGATAGGTACATAGTTAGGGTCATTTTGAACTTTCTTGGACAATTTACTGTCCTAATACACTCGGGCAGATTATTAAATAGCTTTATACCACTATAAAATGGTGACTTCTCAAAAGAAGTTTTTCTTTGAGAAGGATAAGTAAATAAGTTTTTACCCCGTGTAGAGCCTAGTTGTAGATCACCAAATTTATCAAACTTTGTTTTGATAAAGTCAAGAATATTCAATATATATATATATATACGGCAGAGGAAGTATTTTATAGGTCTACAAGATTCAAAACTTTTAGATTGAAAACAGCCCTAATAATTCTTTTCTGAATATTAAACACCTGTCTACTTTTAACCGAGTTTATCCAAAACATAACTCCATAAGACACCAATGAGTAAACCTGAGCGTAGTAAACCATCACATATGGTCGTGTTTAGGCCAGTTACTCTTATAATTGTTAAAATTAAATAATAGGCTCTGTTTAACTTTCCTGCAAGGTCCAATATATGTTGTCTCCACCTGAGTAAGCCATCAATCTCAATATCAAGAAATTTTACAGACCTGGATACTGAGCAGAGATATCATTAGCTGCAGATTTTCTGTAGTTGGTATGAAAATTAATTAGATGTGTTTTTTTAAGAATTTAATAGAAATCCATTTTTTTAAAACCAATTACTGATATAATCAAGATCCTGTTCCAAATTTGTCTTTAACTGAAATTTACCAGCATTATTTGTTACAATGTTGAATGGGCCACACACAACGGCAGATCATTAACACATAAAATAAAAAGCAAAGGTCCCAGTATAGAGCCTTGTGGGACACCAGAAATAATCTTAGAAAAATTACTACATGTTCGACCTTCTCCAATTATAGCTCTCTGATAACGATCCGATAAATAAGAAGAAAACCACTCGAAAGCTCTACCCTCCATCCCATAATTGAGTAGGGTATTTGTGTAATTTATTTAACCATGCAATGTACTGCATTCGGACTGTTTGGCAACATAAAGCTAACATATTTTCTTTGTTAGATTCACAATGTCATCAAACCCGAGCTTTCAAAGTTCGGAGGTGGAGTTGATTACGCATTGCTCCAGCTCACCCGAGTCGAGTTCAGCAACCAACGAATCATCATTGCCGTTCACTTCTCCAAACAACAGATATTATAAAAAAGCAGATCACGACTATGAATTGATTTTACCTGATAGTCGTTCTAAGAAGGCTATAGTGGAAAGAAAACCAAGTGTACCGGATTTGTTAAGCCCTTTTGTAAGTACGATACAGTTTAATATTTCCCTGTAATACGCCTAGAAAGCGATAGATATAATTTGGAAACTAATAAATCTAATTTATATAGCCTATTACGTTAACAAATTTTAAAATATTGAATTTTAAAAGTATCATGTACATTGTTTACTTGGAAAAAATATTTACAACAAACAGGAATCGTTTACAGTAAAATCCTGGTTAACCGAACTAAAGGGGGCGGGGAGCCGTTTCAGATAACAATTTTTTCGGCTCAGCCACGAACATCTAACACTACAGTTTTGAAAAGTTTTAAAGGTCAAACGAATTCAAAAATCTCTTTTTTTTTTAGGCTACACTTGTTCTTTATTTAAGTTAAAATTACATTTTTAGGATTACGGTACATCAATATGCAGTATATTTTACGTAATAGGTTGTAGCATATGAATCACTCATTCATAAAACTCAGTAATTTTTACAATATACATAGTCACCTTTAATAGTAGTCAAAAAGCAATTCCTTTATATTTGTAGAGACACTACAGCTTTGTTTCGCCGTTCACAGCCGGCTTCGTCACACTTAAACTTAGGAACTCAACACCTGAATAAAACACATAACAACACATAACAACACTGACAAAAAACAGCAATAACATCACAAAAAAAAATTCGACCACACAGCTGAAGCGTTGATGTGAGTTGAGCAAATTTCCAAAATTAAGTTTATAGGCCTATGTTTTAGGGTTTCAACCAACAATTTGGGAAATAGATCTATTCACGACAGTGCTGAATAGCTGCAAAATGCTTCGCACGACACTCCGCATATTGGGAGTATTTTCAATACACAGTGCATTGCATGCTTCGCACGCCAACCCCCGTATTGGAAGTTAGTATCTTCATTACACAATGCATAGCGTGCTTCGCACGCCAACCCCACGGTACAATCAACCACATGGCTTTGAATTGGGTACTTTTATGGTATTTGATCGATTTTGGGGGAACCAAGCGAGCTATAAGGTCATGTAAAAGAAACAAAATGTGCAGAATAACATGCAACATTTATATTTTTAGAAAAAAATAATTCTCGCAGGGAAAATCTTAAAAAATAATTACTTCTGGTATAAAAATGTGCTTTTGGTTGTTGGATTTTTTTGGCTAACAAACTCATCCGAGCGATGTAGACAAACAACATCATGTACCAAATTTGGACCAAATCGGACTTAAAATGCGGCCGTTAGAGTGCGAACACATAAATACATATATATATGATTTTTAATGACACCACAAAACGTGTTCTAGGGACCATGATTGGTGCTCATTTGCTACTCCCGACCTTAGGTCTTACCAAAAGGGTCACTGCAATAGCTCATTTTCCTTTGGAAATTTGCTAATAATACAATTTTTCGGAGGCTGGCTCTTCGTTAAAATAATGTTAAACAGATTGTGCACTGGCGTGGCCGTGGCATCCATAGTTCTTGTGCTTCCGAATAGGGACTGAAGTGAAGGTAGATTGTGAACTGTATTATTGTATAGGTCACCTGTGTTTGTTCAAAGATAAGATATCTATCATAAATGGTGTTGGCTGCAAAGTTTAACTTTTCAATACGGGGTTTTCCCTCTGGGAAGTGTATGACGAAGCCGGCTGTGAACTGCGAAACAGCCCTGTAGTGTATCTATAAATATAAAGGAATTGCTTTGACTACTATCAAAGGTAATTATCTATATTGTATATATCAGCGATTCGGAAAGCAAATAGACTTTATAACCAATAAAGTCAGTAATTTTTGTTTGCTTCTGCATCCCTACAAATGTTTTCGAGCAGCGATGTCCCGCCATCTTTTCATTAGAAGGAAATCAGCCAGTGTTCACTCGCTAAATAAACATGTGAAAAGAAATACAGTACAGTAGTTTGTTTATTTCGCGGTTTGATTCTGAGGAGGGAGAAAACAGGCGGCCCGACATCAAAGGAAAGGGGGACTTCTAACATCTTTCGAATTCTGAGAAAATTGAATTGAAAGTTTGACATTCGCACATTTTTTTTAAAGCCACTACATAATTTCTAATAGATGTTTAAGTTATAAAAAGGGTTTTAATTTGATTCAAAACAAAAATTAAATATTCCACGAAAAATAGAATTATTTTTGGATTTCCGATTTTCGGAGGCGTTTCGGATAACCTGGGTTTTGGTTGACCAGAGTTCGGTTAACCATCGTTTGACCGAATTTGTTTGCTTGTAATACGAAAAATGGATGTTAGAAATAGGATTAAAATGATATAGACTAAATAATTTCCTTAACTAATAATATAATGTTAGGTAAGACAGTCTACTTACTTGGCGTACAGTCTCGATAGTTACACTTTAACATGTTTAAACTTGTTTAGAAAATGTGTTGGACATTTGGTTATAATAGAAAAGTAGCGACACTAAACCTCACACGGTCGTATAGAACTGCTATCGTGTTCAGTGCTTCTCATGCGGCTGTGATCTACGATTATTTCACTAACGAAGCTCAGTTCTTACAAGGACATGTAAGTATTTCATTTTAGAATCATTGAGGTTAATGTAACACGTGCTGTCACGACCTAGAGCAGACTTATTGATGAATGTTTAATCAAACGGTTTGATATAATAAGTTATTGGGCATAGAGTTCTATAACATAACTAGTGGGCCTGGCAATGCTTCGCTATTGCTTGATTTGAGGGTGGTTATCCCGTTTCACCCCTTTGACTTAAGTAATCGAATTGCAAATGTTTTTTTATAATAAATAAATTTAGATGTATAGTTTGTAGGCATTTAGAGCAATTTATTTTTATTGTATAGGGATAGCTACCCCATTTAAATCTTTTTGTTTTTAGTGACAATATGCTATACAAAAATCCTGGCACTAATACAGTATGTTTAAATTGTGAAATTTTAGTAAAATTAGTTGAGTAGTTTTTGAGAATATAGAAAAAGTAAGTGGATTTTTAGGTACTTGTCGGTTAAAGGCACTGCCTAATTATAAATTGGGAGAGGCGGTATGTCACGTCAGGTTATGCTAAATATATCAATCATACTTCTGTTGTCTCGTTTACCGCTTGTTTCGTAAAATCGCCGAAAGTTTATTTAAAAAAAGAAAAAGTGATGCAGGTCGGGTTTTACCACAAAAGTGGGTGTTTGGTGGATTGTGCCGCGAGACTGGAAGGTTTAGTTAAAATTCCTAACAGGAGTCCTGCTACGCTTTCGCAGAAATAGCAAACAAAATTGAACCAAGTACCACAATAATATCTGATTGTTGAAGGAGTATAGCGCTGATGAAGTCGTAATCAACCCCTTTTTAAATTGAGTCCCCTTTCACTTGTAATTTAGTTAAATTAACCCTTGCTGGGGAAGCGTGTAAGCAGAAAATTTTTGAAAATAACACTACAGTAAGCTGCAAGTAGAATTAAAATTATTTTCAATGTCGTTTCATACGAGGTATCCAGCATATTAATTAAAAAAATGTAGTGAACCATAAAGGTGAGATAACATCGACCAATATCTGGTGTGATCAGGATGGCTAAGTTGTCGGAGCGTTACCACGGAAAGGGGTCCTGGGTTCGGATCCCGGTCTTGGTCCATGTTTTTTTTACTTTCTCCACCCTATACGTAGTATATGGAGAAAGTATTGTTTTCGTAAAAATGTTCGAATTTGAATTTTCAGTTGAATTATCTGTTTTGGTGCTCCCAGAACCCCAAAAAATTGTTTAGTGCAATTATCTGTGTTGGTGCTCCCTGAACCCAAAAATATTTTTAGTGGAATTTTTTGTTTTGGTGCTCCCTGAACCCAAAAAAGTGTTTTTAACGTGGTGTCTGTCTGTCAGTATGTATACACGACCAGAGGGGACACTATTGGTCCGATTTTCATGAAATTTGGTATGTAGGTACTAAACCCTAATATCTCCAGGCGTTTTTTTCATTTTTTGGAATTTTTAATTTTTAAGGGTAATTTACCCCTAAAAACCAATAAAAAACGACAAAAATGCAAATTTCTCAAAAACGGCTCTAACGATTTTGATCAAATTTTCAGTATTTATAGTGCTTAAGATGCCAAACAAAATGACACCACCCGCTTTTATCAAAACTTCGGCGTTTCATAATTATGGGGAAATTTTAAAAAATAAACAAGTTTATGTTGTCAATCTAGCATCACGGCGACGGCCGCACGGGGTAGCACAACGGTAGCGAGGACAGCCAGTAATTCAAAGGTCGCTCGATCGAATCCCGCCTGGGACAATAACTTTTTATACGATTGACATAGGTAGAATATTATTTTTTTGTTTTGTTCTAAAAAGTAGTAAATAAAATGATTAAAAACAATATTATTTTGACTACAGTAAGTTGGGAGAAAGTTTGTGTCAGTTAACTGATACCGTTTATTTACTTGTAATTTAGTTGCATCAACCCTTGCTGGGGTAAAAACGACAAAAAATAACCCTCAAAAAAAGGTGGTGCCTATAACCGAAAAGTACCGATTTTGATTTAATTTTAAGGGTAATAATTATTCCATTTCACCTGTTTGACTTAATTAATCTAATTACAAATATTTTTGTATATACCTTAAAAATAATATTACATAATTTTAGCTTTATAGCTTGTAGGAAGTTAGTTTAATTTGTATTTATTGTATAGGAATAGCAACCCCATTTCAACCCCTTCCAATTGTGAATCTAAACCATCCAGGGACCCACTCAAAGACACACACAAAATTTCATCAAAATTGGTCCAGCCGTTTAGGAGGAGATCAGTGTCATACACACGTACAGAAGAATTATATATATAACTAGTGGACCCGGCAATGCTTCGCTATTGCTTAATTTGAAACTTTGAAAGCCTGTAATTCCTATCCCGTGTAATTCAACATCCTGTAATTCGTATCCCGTGTAATTCAACATAGGCCTAATGATTGTTACACATAATTAATAAAACAACTGATTTGAATCAAAAGTTTAATACAATTTTAGGTTAGGCCTTTAAAACCTATGAAATATAATAATTCAAACATCTAAAATTACAATTTAACATTATATTATTGTTACACATTATAAATAAAACAGCTTAGGCCTATTTGGACCAAAGGTTTAACACAATTTTAGGTTAGGCCTATTATTATAAAATCAACACACTTTTTTTGAAAGAGTTTAGAATTATCACCATAGTAACCAGAATAACACATTAATAAATACGAATCAGCTGTTTCATCTGTTATATGGATGCTTATGGGAGGGATGAATTTTCGTATTTTTTACCCTTTAAATTCAAAATTTTGCAAAATCCTTTCTTAGTACGCCTCTACATTATTGGACGGATGTACCTTCCAAATTTCAAGTCTCTAGCTTTAATAGAATCGGCTCTGCGTTGATCATCAGTCAGGACATTGCATTTTATATAAGAGAAGATAACCAAACTACACAAAAATATAAACTTTTCCAAATGCCCAATTCAAAATGGCGGCCATTTCAAATGTTTGGTTTTGAATATCTTGAAAATCACTAACTTATCAAACAATTTACAAGAAGCAAAAAGTTGTAATTTTTTAGCAAATTTACAGTAGCACCTTACTAGTAAACTTAATATAATCTAATTCTGTATATATGTTTGGGTTATGTATACAATTAGGTTTACGTAGATACAATTTCCTACATTTTAAGTTTTATTTATTAATTCTTTATGAAAACATACATTTAATATTATCATTGATTGGACTTTACCTATAGGCTTCAGTAAATATTTGTTACAGAGAAACAACGTGAATTCAATATCCGTAGACCAGACTGGGCAGTGGCTAGCATCAGCTGATTTAGGACATGATAACGCAGTCATTGTGTGGGACACTTACACCTGGTATGATAATCTGCACTGACTACAGGGTGGATCAGATAAAACCCGTCAAAACACATAAAAATATAAGGAAGAACAAATTACATTAATTTATTGTTTGTTAATGAGTTTTCAATGTAATTTCGTCTCTGGCTCAAGGCCGTAGCCAGGAGGGGGGGAGTTAGGGGTCAACCCCCCAAAATCCTGAAATTTAGTAGTAAAAATTCATACTAGGTTTAAAAAGTGCAAATTAAATTATAAAACAGACAACACAACAGAGGATCCAGCAACATGTTTTACATCATTGTGCATTGCATGCATACTGATATTTAGATTTACTTGATAACTAGATTTAAATCTAGCCACTCAGGTTAAGGGTCTGCTCCAGTAAACGAGAAATCCACCGGAGCGCAAACGCCTCTCACTATATCCCTATCTAAACAGTGCAATTTCTTGCGCTGACATTGCCTCATTTCATACCATTTTATAAGTCTATCTTTTTTAATTGAGTGTTGAAAATAAAACTGAATATTCTTTATAAAATTTCGGATCCTTATTGCAAATTATTTTTCGTTATTAATTTCTTATTGTGTTAGGAAAAAAATTCAAACTTTGTACTTACAAAATGTCAAAATCAATAACATTTTAAAAAAATGTAAATTGCAAGACGGATGCGTATTGTGACTGTGCTTAAAATGAGACCTTGCAAACAATTTTATGATAAAAAATAAATGGTTTGAAATTTAACATTGCTCTTATGGGATACAAATCGAAGATGGCTGCCACTACAGCAGACCCTTAATAGGGCGCACTAAGCAAGATAATGACCTAATTTGTTTATACTGCAATTGTGCAAAAACTATTAATACGACAAATTTCATCTTCCACCGAAATTTATTTTCCAAATGATCTGCCCTTAATACTGTAAATTAACAAATATATGAATTTTTGAAAAATAGTAATTTTTAATCGCCTTTCCTACTTTTTTCGGTGGAAAATGGTCCGATTGGGGTCTACAAAAAAACATTTTGTAGGTGTTTTAATTCTCTACAAATTTCCTATGGAAGAATCGTGATCCATTCATACAATTTTATAATATTAACGAAGAACCTAAAAAAGTCCTAATTTATTGTTGCTTTTGTTTATAAAAAATGTGCAAAAGCTCATTGCCTGATAGTTTTTGTATTTTACATACATATGTGCTACCCTTAAAGTCACTGTGGATGTCGTTTGCTGTTAAATTTAATAACAAAATTAGCCTTTTTTTTATTTTGGTCTATTGACTGGTCTAAAACAAAGAACACCCTTTTTCAAATAAACAACACATGTTTTGAACAAAACATTGTTTCTAAAAAAACACTGAAAACAGTTTAAATTTCGTAGCTGGAGGAGGGGGGCATATTAAGGGGGCGGTGGTAGCGGAAGGAAAGAAATGTTTGGTAAGAAATAACTGTTGGTTGGTTTTTTTTTTGTGAGAACTGTTCTTTTCAAAGCGTTTTGTTCCCACCACTTCAGAAGCATAGAGACTGCTAATATATGTTTACAGTGCTTTTATCTGATCTAACCTTTAGTTTCTCCTGTAGTTTGAAATAAGGTTTCTTTTTCTTATTGAAATAATGTTTACAACTGTTTTGCCTCAGCAACCCAGTAAACACTCTGTTTAATGTGCACGAAGATGGAACCGAAATCGTTGGGATGAGCCCTAACGCTCATTATTTGGTTACTTTGTCCCCGTGGGTGGATCAGAAGCTGCAGCTGTTTGTGTGGACTTTGGGAAAACAACGACCAGAAGGTAAAATACATTTTTTACACAAACTCGATTAATTTGACTAGATGTAAACACTTCTGGACCAAAAGTCTCAACATGCATTATATTTTCGGAATCACTAAGAACAGCTTTAACCCTTCCCATGCGGCAAACGATTATAACCGCAACGGTAGACTTTGACCCAAACGGGAATTACGTTTTAAGTCGCAAAAATATATTTTAGTCTCTGGTTAACCCTAGAACCGGCAGACGGTACATAATGTTCCGTCACTCCAACACATTTGTAACGAATGATTGTATCGAATATTTGACCAACTAAAAATTATCCAATTTCAAAAAGGCAAACACCGTTGGAAAGGATATGATTTAAACTTTAATTTTTGTATTTACAATTTCTTTCTAAAACGTATATTTACATACGTAATCATCGTTGCAGTTTATTAGTTTTCTACAAATCAATCGGCGCCCGAATATTCATACAAAACATAACGAAATGATTCAACTTTCGTCAATCTCTACAGCCCGCCCTGTAGGTTTTCTTAGTTAAACCTATATATCGATGGATTTGTTACAATTTCCCCTAACCAAAACTTCCATCCAATCAAAAATCGGACAAATAGGTGGAAAGTTATGGAGCGGTTTGTATACCCTTGTAATTGGTCAGTTTCCAACCAATAAACAGCCTTACTTATTACACGTGATAATTGTGTGACCACACTCTATTTTTAGAGATATTTTGGTATCTTTGCAAAGATAATGCTTCAAGCTAACTTTCCCTGTAAACCAAATATGTTTTGTTTGAACAGTTTGTTGTGTAGGACTGAGGGAAAGTGACTGTTATTACGTTCTTATCCTACATTTGAATTTGAACCCTAACGTACTTTTTAACATGGGTAGACATAGGAGTTTTCACGGCTTTCTCGTATAGCTTGTATGGACTGGAGGTTTCTATATTTGTTCTCACTTTTGTTATTCAAATAATTCTAAGTCAAACACTTTTATGAAAAGATAATTTACAAGTATACAGTTCAATTCCTTGATATATTCTCTACACTTTGTTATAATAATATCATTCTTGGGCAAAGCATATATTAGTAAATTACGTTTCAAACTTGGCATACTTTTGATAGCAGTCTTGTAGTAGGAACATAAAAACTCGTGTTTTCAAAATAATACATTTGAAAATGTTAAATGTTTTTACACAGTTCTATTTATAACTAAATTACAAAACTTTTTTACATTTATGAAAAAATTACAAAAAAGTTTTACTACTTTTTATGTAGACCTAAAGTTGAACTTTTATTTTTCGTAACTGGACTTTTTTATTTCTTGAGCTAATAACTTTGTAAATTTTACATCTATCATTTTTTTACTGGTATGTATACATTTTTTGAATGTTTTTCTACAAAAAAGCTATGGAACACTTTTGGATTGGGGTTCATTTACTATTTTTGGCGAATTTTTTAATAAATGCTTGCACACGCCAAAAAATCAATTTTCGTTAAAGCTGCCGGTTCTGGGGTTAGTTAGGTAGTTCACTAAAGTTCCGATAAAATGCAGAGGCAGTTCGCTGTTTATTCTCAAAAAGAAAGATGTTTTGTTGAGTGTTCTACGACTTCAACAAGTTTTGAATGAGTGTTTGAAGGAGTGGAGAGTATAACGCATACTGGGTCCTATATTTAATTCACCCCGCCCCGTAATACGCATTCGCTATTCCCCGGGTTACGTTAGAGGCCTTGTTAACTGCCCACAGCCTAATTTCAATGAGACCTTATACACTCGTAACAACCACAAACACGGGTAGCCAGCTTTGACTTACACTTAAATTGCCGAACAATAACTATTTAACATTAAAGCACTAGACACAAACACTTAATTAAGTAACTACATCATTGTGACCCCAATTAGGCTATAACTCCCCAAAATTGGTTTATCAGACGCCGCGACTATTACATGTCTAATCGGCCCCCGCGATACGGTAGCCACTCGCTAATTTACTTAGCCGGCCATCACACAATTACACAACACAATATTAATTAATTAATTAATCGTTGATCTCTCTAAAATGGTATGTAAATGGCTGCACGTCGGTGGAGAGAATGATGTCTCACGGCAATCGACGCTAACGGATTCTGCCTGCAGTGCCTACTTGATCGTTGGTCATAGATAAGATAGACCTAGATAACTTGTGACAGGCTCTGGTTCTCTCCTAAAATCCTAATCCGGAACCTGAGCGCGTCACAGTCACCCCCCCTAGCGACCAAAAACCTTGCTACCCCGAAAAACGCAGGAGCTGAGGATGCAGGGAGGATAAGCAAGGATACCTGGTATTAAACAGTAGTCGGGCCAATCGGGCACTGACTCTGGATGACAGCAAAACCATTGAACGAAACCCTACCCGCGGCCAGAACACTAGGGACTCAGAAGACTATTAATTTTGGAGGTGGCATTCGCATGCTACACCTGCTTTCACTTCCACACCATACATAAAAACGTTCCAAAATCCGGCAATATCCCCCCAAAAATAAGACAACTTGTAATTGAAATATATCGGTTGGTATCAAGTTGGTTAGGTAATGAGGATAGTTGGGTTTACTTGAGAAGGAAGAAAAAAGGGATTATAAATGTATATATTGGTAAATATGTACAGTGAGGTAGATGACCCCTGTGTGAAAAGAAAAAAAAAAGGGTAACGGATTGGCAAACAGTAACCGAAACATAGTGGAGATGGTTGGTGAACTAAAACTACTTTTTTTTTTTTTTACATTGCAAATTTAATATCCTTTTTGGATTTACACAAAAATATCTTAAATTAGTAGGAGGGAGTTTAACTGATGCTAGGAATGGAATAAAATTCTGAAGGATTATTTTAGGATGGAAGAGTAATTTTTTTGGATTGGTTAGTGGATAATGGTGGTTGGTGGAGTAATGGATAGTGGAGGTGGTTGGTGAACTAAAACTATTTTTTTGTGTGTACATTGCAAATTTAATATCCTTTTTGGGATTTACAAAAAATATATCTTAAACTAGTGGGAGTTTAACTGAAGGATGAATGAATGAAAAACTGAAGGATATTTTAGGATGGAATAAAATGAGTATTTAAGGATAAAATTATGAGTATTCGGTGCCTTCATATATTTATTGAAGTTGAAGACTGAAGTTGAATGGTCTTAATGTAGTTTAAACCAAATGGCTGTTTATGTGGTGTGGTCATAATATTAAAGATGGATATACTGTAGCTGATATAATGGCGTTGTATAGCTGCAATTCTGTAGTAATTGTGATTAAAGCCAAAAGTCTCTTGATACATGAGGATCTGAGTGCAGTCAGTCCCCTGTGGTGACATTATGTGGCACTCACAATATTTAAAAGTTGCTGAGATAGTAGCTGCTTGGGTCTGCACACCTCTTTTGAACTGCCTGATCCACATTCAAAACAGTTGATATTGTTGTAACACAAGAAAATTTGATTTTGATACTTGTCGTTGACAGTGTTCGATGGACTCACACTCTAAACAGTTGGCATGGTGGCAACAGCTTGGTAATACTTGAAGTTGACGATATTTGGTGGTGGTAATTTGGAAAATATGAGGAAGAGGTATAAGGTACGGTCTTGCAGATTATATGGGAATTATTTAAAAGATGGTGAGGAACTTAATGAATTAAAGGAAAGGAAACTAATAATAAAATATGAGTACTAAATTAAATAATTAAGTGTTACTTAAAACTATGAGACTGTAACCAACCAGTGCCACTATTGTATCAACGCAGCAAACAGTAATACATGAAATATTTCAAAATTTATTCGCGGATAATTATAATTAAAATATTGGTGTAGGTAAGGTATGAACGGTTGTGGACTAGGTGTGGGTGGTAAATATTATAACGCGGATGCAGGGTGGAAGTGAAACGAATTACAAATGGTGAAGTGTCGTATGCTAATAATGTTCATCCTAGCGTGGGATTGAACAATGTTTACAAAATAAGCATAAATCAACAAAATAAATTTTTTTTTTTTTTTATTATTATTTAATGTGCAGTCTTTTGAGTGCAGAAACTCATGACATGCAACAACAAACTTCCCCTCCTGGTGTAATTCCAGGACTGGTACAACAAAACATGGAAACAACAATGATACACAAAGGAAATATTTTTGGGGAAGAGGGATAGGTGCGCTAATTTTGCTACAACGCTTGCGTATAGAATTGACTAGTAAACACCTATAAAGACATACTTCAGAAATATACGGTTATAAATTTTGAGGTTTTCGACGTGTCGTCCTATGGGGTGGATTACTCACGTCGAGGTTCTGAATATCACACTTAACATTACTATAAATTTACCATATAAATATAGGCTATGAGTATTTCTAAATACAATAGATACCTTAACATTATAAAGACCAGAGTGGTAGATAGGATGAATAGACATGAAAGTTTACAATGTGTTAAGTTGTCGGATGTGGATGGTTTAAGGTGTTGGTTAAAAAAAGGTATATATTTATATGTGTGCGTGCGCACTGAATAGGAGTGATGGTTAAGGAATTGGATGTATTGCACTCATACAGCTGATTTGCCTACGGTCTTAGCTAAATCCAGAAGTGTCCCTGATGGATGGCTCGATATTATTTGAAATGTTTAGAAAAAAAAGGTAAAATTTTAAAATAATTTGGTGATACAATGAACACAATGAAAATAATAGTCTAAATTCGCTGAAAGAAGAGCTCAACACATCAGAAATCACCTCCAAACCGCGCAACCATAGGTGAGGCTATACAATCTTTAGGTATAAAAAAAATATAAGGTTATCTTGGAAAAGCCCTTTACCTTCAACGCTTGAAGTGCCTTTTGGTAGAGCTGATTCCTACTCGAAGAACCAACTTAGCCTTACCTCGGCCCAGCAAACGTTTAAGATGTAATGGGATGTATGTTATTGCAAGTGGTTTATGACTGAAATGATGAGAAGAAGAAGGAAGAATAAAACTTATAACTAATATCACTAAACCCTTATAGTGTGTGGTTGTTCCAAGTACGGCTGTGGTTGCTTTCTATAATGGTTTGTGATATTTTATGAATTGAAAATGGTACACATTATTTAGTTAAAAAAAATTTATTAGGTTCACTTTATTTTAGGTTTTAAAATTGGTTGAGGGGGTTAAAAAATCTCTTTAATTGTGAGATATGGGCGGAACGTATAAATTTTGAAGTTCGGGGGTCAATGAGCCTGACCGTTACTGGGGTGGTGAAACACTCAATTATTAGAGGCCTTGACCAGAGGGGGAGGAGTTTAGAATTAATACGTTTAGGTGCATCACTAATGTGATGTTCCCTAAACATAACCCAATCTCCGGGGTGAAATGGGTTGGGTTGCCGGTTCCTATTGTAGACCACCTGGCGGGCCCTGTGCGCCTTGGTGAGGTTGTCTACAGCCTTAGACCATATTTGGTCTGTAGCTAGCTGTGGAGGAGGGGGAACCAACTGGTCCATATTCCAAGCTAGCTCGATAGGTAGGGCAACGGGGTGGTGTAGAAACAAAGAGGCAGGGGAGGTTCCAGTACTGAGGTGGGAAGCCGTGTTGAACGCTAATTGGAACCAGTGAATATCCTGGTCCCACTTAGTTTGGTTCTGGGCGTGGAAGATGCGGAGTGCGACCTTGAGGTTCTTATTTACTCGCTCCGCATGGGATGGGTTAGGGTAATAGGGGGTGGTGAAAATATGTTTGATGCCGAATTCTAGGCACATCTGTGCCATGGCGGCGGACTTAAAGGAGGAGACGTTATCGCTGACGAGGAACTTAGGTTAGGCGCTATTTTGTATGGAATTGCCCAGCGGCGCTCTCATCCTATAGCTCCTACAGAGCGGATAACGGCTATACTCGCAGTCTCACTAGTCTGATAGGCGACGCCCTCCGTGTTTGCATTTGAGCATTGTTTTGAAGAAGTATTGTTTTTATTGATCTTTCATAGTTTTTATTTTGGGTTGTAAATATTTTTTGTTAACCTTTTATGTGTACATATTATCAGTATTTGAGTGAATATTTTTTGTAGTGTGAATCGTGTCGGTGTAAATATTTTTTTATTTTATTAAATAAAATGGAAAATTCTGATGACTCAGATTTCGAAACTTTTGTTCTGGGTGCAATAAATGCATATTGCAAAGACAAATATTGCAATGCGTATAGGACAAAGAAAAGAAACCCCCTACTTTTGCAAGACCTGCACCGTTGTCTCTGCACCCAGATAAGTGATTTGAGATTTATCACACCTCTAAAACATACTAATTGTCCAATATGTTTGTTGTATTTTCAACATTACCTTGTAATTTTCATATGTTATTTCATAATACTAATGCTCCAATTTTTAAAAATTAAAAAACTAAAATTTGTTTTTTTTTTAATTTTTTACTGTTGTTTTAGGTGGTTAAAATGTTAACCAAAAACCAATGATGATATGTTTTTTTAATTAAACTTTCACATACAAAACAAAAGTTAACTTCGAAGAATAAAACTAAAAAATTTTTAATTTATTTCAGCGTTGAGGTGAAATAAGGCAAATTTTTTATTCAGCGTGCGAAGGGTTAAAATATAACATTTTACTGGACAAAACTTTACAGCAAATAAAAATATTTTAGATAAGTTTTAATGTACTTAATCTGGTGGTGACATATCTGATCGTTCCTTTTTACCCGTTTCAAAGCATATGCCTCGCCAGAATCCTTGCTCGCCCAGTAGAGGTCATCAAACATTAAGGGTTGGCTGTAGTGGAGGCCATCTTGGATTTTTATTCCGTAAGAGCGATGTTAAATTTAAAACCATTTATTTAGTTTCATTTTTATCACAAAATTGTTTGCAAGGTCTCATTTTAACCACAATCACAATATGAATCCGTTTTGCGTTTTACATTTTTTAAATCCCGTTAATTTGTTTGACCTACCTCGTTGCCACACGACTAACCCCTTAGTTACCTCCTGATTACAGAATCACCCTAGAATGTGATCCTTGTCACACCCCTGTCTGTTTTAATGAACTAGGCCAAACACTTGATGCAGTTATATTATGTACTAATTATTATGTACAGAGAATTTCAAGTATATTATGAGAACAAATAACAAATTTGTACCTTTTACATAGGAGTATCTTAAGTCTTGCCTCCAAAAATAAGGAACATACTAACATCATTTCCGTAACAATACATTGAAAAATAAGACTTCTCTGAAATTGGTTCCATATTGCAGGCCATCTGAATACCTGAAAATAAGATAAAGCAACACTAATTATTCTGAAGTAATTGTATTGTACAAACCAGAAGTTCTTCCATCAATCAGTTTTGCTTCTAAAAAAATTTAGCAAATTTTGATTAACTATTTAGAAACTAATCTAACAAATCATAAGTGAATGTGAATGATTATACATTGGATGGGCAGAGATCTAGAAAAATTTAAATGCTGCTTTCTAGTGCTTACAGTAGAGTACCGCTACGCCGAATTAATTTGGACCGAACACGGTTCGGTTTAGCGAGAATTCGGAATAGGCGGATTTCATGAATAATATCAACTTATTGACTTGCTAGGACGTAAATTATGTGGGGGGGACATTTGCTAGTGATCGCTCTATACATTGTTGATCAACTCGTGAACGCTCAAACTGAACTCATATCACACGTAGACGCGGCAAATGCTCTTGATACAGATACGCCGTTCCGGTACTGCTTTTTATTAATTTTTGGTTACGTTTTGTTTTAACATTGCACTGGACCATCCATTCCCTCATCACACTCATTCAACACACGGTTCAGAATTTTACAACTGCCAATCTAAAAACCTCAAGATATCCCCACACTACAGAGCGTTGCGACTATGCGAGAAAACTACAGTAAAGTCTCCCACATTGTCCCTAGTTTGGAATCGAAATGGGACAACTTGGGAGCACGAGACACCCTTTAGCTAGCCTCGCGGCATGCCTTTGATGTTCTGCTAGCACTGCGACGACTACAAACATTGAAGAAACAACCGTGTTGTTCAGAGTTGAGGCGGCCGAAAAGCTTTAAAAAAAGCGACCCCAAAACTTTTATGTTATTAACTTTTTTGGCATGATCATTATTTTAATTAAAATACAACTAAACATGATGTAATTTGAACCACATTTAGTGATTAATAATTATCGAATAACTAATCTAATTTCACAAATAATTAATTAAAAAATAAATATCCCAAATGAGAGCACAACACGGGTTATACATACAAACAATGGTTGTACACTGACAAATGCCATCACAAATAAAAGGTCAAAAGACACCCCGTAAGAGGAAAATGTTTAAACGTAGGTACCTGAACGCCGGCCAGGCCACACGGCGATTTAGCAGGTTGCCCGGTACATGCTACCTCTCGCGAACTGTGAAAAACTAAAAAGTGGCTTGTCGCTTTGACGTTGACTTTGTGATGTTGCTTAGTTTTATGACTTTTGAGTGCTGTTAGAATAATTCATTAACAAGCGTCTGTGTTGTGTTCTCGTGGTAAGCTTGCTTGTGTTGATTTGTTTTTGTATACGAAAAGTCATTTCTTGATATACATAAAATGTGTTTAGGTTTACAGTATTTTACCGAGGATTTAAATTTCTGATAAATACTATTGACTAAATAGTAGATATTTGATCAAGTTTTTGCTTAAAATAGTATGTGTCTCTAAAATTTGCTATGTGCCATATACAAGTACAAAAATAGTTACATATACATGTGTACACTTTTCTTGTAAAAGTAAGCATATTATCTGCATCCTTAAGTTCACCAAAGATACTTAAAGTATAGGGGTTTTAGAAGTTATAATTTCAAAAAATTTCCGGACCCCCCTTTCCGGTCAATTCCGGCAGCGTTCCAGTACTGGAAAAATTACGAGTGAACCCCTGGCCTTAGTGTAGGTTTACACCATCCGTTTTTTTCCTTTCTTTAAGTTACGATCTAAAAACGGAAGGGAAGAGTTGTTTGAACTGTGCGTTTTGTCATACCGCAGCCTGTCCATTTTGTCATCCCGCAGCCTGTCCGTTAGTACCGCAATGTCTTGAAAAAAGATCGAGAAAAAATAAAATTCCTTCGAGATAATGCAAACGGAGGAGGAAAACAAATGAACGCAACGCAAAACGGATGGAAAACGTGAAGGAAACAAAACCGGACAATTCCAACAGGCACATTTTGATTAATGTGTTGTCAATTTTCGTTAACTAAAATGCAACGGAAGGGAAAAACGATGGTATAAACCTACACTTATGCTACGTCGAACAACACGCTTCATCAACACCAAATGTTCATGTGGTGGTGGCGGAACATTGCATCCTCAAGTCGATTCAGTGCTCTTCATCAGAAAAAATCACTGACTTTACTTCTTAAGTGTGTGTAGTTATTTTTGTGTTTAGATGTGATTAAAAATTATTCTACAGAATTGTATAAATGGTGCCGACACGTACTGTGAGTAACCGGTTTTCATCCCAATATATTTTCAGGCGTTTTCTTCAAGCTTAGGCATTATTTAACTTCTTTGTGTAACAATAAATGTACATCTTTGATTTCTCCTGTTTTAAAATTGAAAAAATCGGTATTTTTTCTGAACTCTTTTCGGAATAGGCGGATTTCCGGAATAGCGAAGTTCGTAATAGTGGGATTCTACTGTATTGACAAAATATTTCTGTTTTAAAGTAAATAAATTAATTTCAATTTCAGCAACACTAAACGTACCACCTGAGTACGGGCCTGTAAGAGGACTTGATTTCAGCGAAAACTGTTGTGAACACTTTGCTCTCACGGCTGACTCAAGAATTTTATTCATTACATACGTGAGTTTGCTAGAACTAAATTCCAGCTACTTTGTAAATATCTGATCATGTCTTATCAAAGCGAATTACAGAAGGAAGTGTTGGTAATAAAGTATTATTGTTACGAAATATTTACCGTTCCTATCTTCCGTTCCTGTTTTGACGGGTTAATTATTCGGCTATTCTAATGTTTAATGATAAGAATAATATTAGTTGTTACTGAACTCAAGCTGTCAAATAATTTACACAAGACGAAATTGTGATGAAAAATTGTGATAAGTCTTATCAGTGAAAAATGAATTGTGATAATACATTCTTATCCCTGAAAGATGAATTGTCATAATATAGTCATAGCACTGATAGATAAATTGTATTAAAACAGTATTATCACTGATAAATGAATTATAGAATACAATCTTATTAAAAGATTAATGGTTTTAATACAGTCTTATTACTGACAAAAATAAATTGTGGTAATAAAATATAATCTTATTAAAATATTAATTGTTTTAATACAGTCTTATTACTGACAAAAATAAATTGTGGTAATACAGTATTATCACTGATAAATGAATTAT
>JAGFPH010002959.1:68877-89993 GCA_018207615.1 Philaenus spumarius | reverse complement strand
ACTGTAACACAACTCTAGATAGAGACAGACACAACTGTTACACAACTATTGATGGACAGATTCACAACTGTTACACAACTCTAGATAGAGTCAGGCACAACTGTAACACAACTCTAGATAGAAAAATCACAACTCTTACGTAATTCTAGATAGAAATAACTCAACTGTTAGTACTTTATACAAAATATATGCGTTTCTTTAAAACAATTTTAGAAACAAATAAAGAGAATTGTTATGTAGCTTTAGATAGAATTAAGCACAATTAATTTGTTTTGTCACTTCATGTAGAAATAAGCGTTTTTTTAAAACATCTCTAGATATAAATAAGCACAAAGTGTACGCCACTCTACATAGAAATATGTACGTCTTTAGATAGTAGTAACTTTTACGTAACTCTCCTATAGTGTGAATGAATATTATGTTGTAGGTTATGTGTCTATGTGGAGTGATACGGACTATCATAGTTCCTTCAACAGCTTCAGTGTGACCAATAAGAAAAAATTGGTAAAAAATGTCCGTCTTCAAGAAGACGGAATCCCTCTTATATACACGGCAGACGAGTAAGCCAATTTAATGTTATACTATCAATCTTTATTTTTATGTAGCTTAACAATCATTAAGCAATGTTGGAATTGTGTAGAAGTAACTATACTATACAAAAATGCTTTATTGCTTCCTAATTGTCTACCTTTTACGTGGAGGTGTTAGTTGTTGTGCCGTCTGGCAAAAGAAAATTTAAATTGGAAGTCGAACTGGACCTAACCTAAAGACAGCACATGTATTCGACAAAAATTTACTCCAAAATTTATTAAGTGACAACCTGCTTACCTTAGCTGTTGAAAACGAGATATCTGAAATACTCTTTCACAGGCAAAGACAAAAAATACAATTGAAATGGTGTAATTAACAATTCGTTTATTAACAAAAATTATACGCCCTTAATTAAAAAATGTATGTATAAAATTGATACGCCCATGAAATGAATTAAGTACAATTTATCAAAAGAAATGAAAAACCGTCCCTTACAGAACAAACAAAATAAAGAAAACCCACCCCTTTTTTTAAATGACAACTAATTAATTTAATGTTCATTGTTGGTGTCCAAGTCACAATTATATAATATATTGAGTAATAAATTTTATTACCTTTATGGTTCCGTCATGTGACTATGCGTTGTCTTGTTACAAAGACGCGTTTCGGAGTCGAAACTCCATCATCAGTATTTCACTCCGTAGAGGTCGTCACAACATTAAACTTTAACAAAAAACATAAAACACTACACACAAAAATAAATATATACACATTAACTTTGATTTAACCAACTTTCAAACGTGCACACAGTTTCATGGTCCGCGAACTACTGGCATCACAGTTAAGGCCATGGTTATCAAGTTAATTGGGTTGGTCTTATCAGTTACTCAAATCTCATTGCCGTCTCGAATAATGAGTTTGATTGGAACGATAACTTGTCATTGAGAATGTCATTTGGCGATTGTTTAAATGCTTTGTATATTTCGTATTCTTCGATGACATTCATCATTGGTCCTTTTTTAATGATGTGAAGTGGTGTCAGGTTAGATTCAAAATTTGTATAAGAGTGTTTATTATCGATTATGTGTTGCGCGAAACTAGATCTATTAGCATACAGGCTATTTTTGGGCAAATGTTCTTTGTATCTCTCCATGAAAGGTCTGCCTGTCTGTCCGATGTAAAAACAATCGCAATCGTCACACGCTATTTTATAGATGCCTGACTTCTTCTCTGGTGGTATTTCCTGTTTTTTACGCAATATTTTCTGTATGTTATTATTGGTTCGGTGTGTTACAATGATATTATGTTTTTGGAGTGCATTTTTTAAAATGGAGGGCATTATTTCAGTGTAATCGGCAGTGACAAATTTCTTTTTATCCGCTCTAGTCTGTATAGTGTTACATTTTTTCGCTATTTTTGACTTCCTATGTTTTGCCAATAATTTGTCGATCATTTGGCTTCTATAACCATTTAAATATATTTGATTTAGTATATATTTGTTTAAATAGTTGGCCAACGTTTAAATTATAGATATGCACATATTTTGTATAATAAAAAATAATAATTCCTGAAATAATAAACCAAATAAAATAAAGAGAATTTTTATTTATTATATCTTTTTTGTTATTTGTGTCGACACTAAAAAATTGAATTTGGAAATTAGACCCTGGAGGTCTGAAAAAACGAAAATTAGGTACCTTGCTCCTCCCTATGAATATATATCTATAAACTAAGGCTAACCTAATTTAGGCTAAATTACACATAGTTTAGAAAATAAAAGAATTAATGATGAGCCTGTTATATATGGACAAAAACGTTGCTGTTCATAAGTTTTTAACAGTGCGACCAGTTAAACAAATAACTGAAACTGCACTTATCGCATTTATGATGACCAGTGTTGAAGTTGATAGCAACAGCTGATGCGAGGTTGGTAGTTTTTTTTTTATAAGCCAAATGAAGCAATCATTTCATATTCATATCCAGGAACTGGACCAGATATACTGTAGATAAAAATACAATACAGGAATTAGTTTGGTTTAAAGAACTTAAAAGAGCAACATTGAGCGTGTTTGATATTGAACTGCAGCAAGCTGCAGCTGTAGTAAGTAGGTTTCTTGTTGTAATTGGTTTCATCTTGCACAATTTGACCATGTGGCACACTACACCAAGACATTAGGTTTAGTTAAATTATTCTTTCTTTTGCCCTTATAAAACTGGTAAAGTTTACAGTTCGAATTAACCATTCTGTAATAAAATTATCACTATGCCTTTGTATATCAAAATTCAATTAATATTGCCTTATTTAGACAGTGACTTTGTATAAATATACTTTGAAATATTCACTGTTAAAGCATAAAAGGTTGCAGTTCAAAATTTACCTTATATTGGTAAAGATTATTTGAATTAGTTCACTTTAAGGTTATTTGAAAACGATATGTCCTCAGGCTAAAATTAGGCTATTTAGTTTCACTATCAAGCTAAAACTAATTAATTACAGAAAACATGTTACAATTCATTTTAACAAGAAGTATTATTTATAGAAAATTTCAGATATCTAGCTTCTAAACCAAATCAAATAATAAGTTCGCTTTACCTGGTGTTTGTAGATTTTTAGCTCATTTTGAGGCACTCTAACAACTCACAAGCATTTTCTAACTGAAATGAATTTAAAATAACTGACTGTGAAGCACCCGGTCACAGTTGAACGGAGAGACGCCGACTGAAATGAAAGAAAATGGCACAAGCGATTTGCGTTTAGATTTTTGCTCTTTGGAGAAGAAAGACCTACTGCGCAGTGGTGTGTGAAATTATGCACTAATTGTCAGTCAACCCCTACTATTTGAGAGGGTATGCTCCCACAATACACAAAGGTTGATGAATTTGCATTATGTCAGTGTAAGGGTTTTGTGTGAACGCTACATTGTAAACCTAAACAGGGTCAGTATGTCACGGGAAATAAACACCTAAATGTGTCTATTCATTGGAACGTTCCAATCAATGTATGTGAAAATCATGTAGCATTGAATCGACTGCTGCTTTCTTAGATTCAAGAAAGTGGAGTTGGATCTCCAGCTCAATGAGCTGCAGGGTTAGTCTGTCATCGACCAATTAATGTAAAAATCTTGTAGCTTGTATTGATTCTTAGATCTCCAGTGTAGCATTGTATTGACATCTGCTCCGTTTCTCCAGTACTACACATTCGCTGCCGCCTAAGTAAACATTTTCAGCGAATTTTCACAGGAAAGATGAGTCATTGCAGTGATTCTTATGGTGGGACCTAAGGTCGGGAATAGTAAATGAGCACAGACCATAGTTCCCAGAACACATTTTGGGGTGTCATTAAAAGTGGTATACATATACATATATGTGTACTCACTCTAACGGCACAATTTTACATCAAATTAGGTACACATGTTGGTTTTCTCGCGCAAAACAAGTTCGCTAGTCAAAAAATCTAACAATTTTGGACAACGAAAAGAACGTTTTTGATCAGAAACAATTTTTTTTAAGATTTTTCATACTAAAATGAAAATTTTTGGCGATTTATCTAAGAAAATAAATATAGGAGATTATTTTGCACACTTTTTTTACACGATCTTATAGCCCGTTTGGTTCCCTCAAAATCGATCAAAACGTAAAATACCATAAAAATAGACCCCGTTCAAATACGCGTGGGTGATTGTACCGTTGCGGCAGCTTCTGATTTTATGCCGATGGCTATCATGTTTGTCCACTGCAATCGAAGTGAAGCAGTCCATAATCCGAGGCCGCAAGGTCGAGGTGTAAACTCGCAATGCTAGTTTTCCAATGCGTGAGCCGGATTTGGAGGCTACTTCAAAAAGAAGTAACTGGTTGACCAAAACCTATATGGAAAACAAATCGGATCTGCACACTGGAGCCCCTCTATCAAGTCACTGTGACACACCCACAATAAAATGTAGGAAAAAGCAGAGACTCGACACCAGAATGGGAGCAGCGCTGTCCTTAGCGGGAATTGTAGTGTCCGGCAGTCTTAGTGAGGAAAACAATTTGTTGCAGAGATTGTCTACATGATTTGACAAAGTTTCTATAAATAAAATACCAAGACTTTTTAGTTAAATTATAAATTGCTATTATTGACGTTTATACTTGGCATAGATCGAAAATCAATATTATTTAACAAACATGGGTAACCTGCATTATAATAGCCTGCATTTTCCTGTACTGACTTGGTCACAGATGAGTAGCCACTACATTCTTAAGGGTTCGAACAGTAGTATTATCTACATTTATAATTCTTGTTCTTGTCCCAAATATCAGAAATTATGTGACGGTAAATTTCAGTAACGTTATTTTTGTGTGAGATCAAGGATCCAACTACAGCCGAGCATAGGCGTAACCAGGGGGGAGGGGGTTTGGGGGTTATAACCCCCCCCAATTGAAAAAATATTTCTGACTTAGTTTATATGAAAATACCTAATTGGTTTTCAACACCTATTCAAATGTTAAGCTACAATAAATTATCAATATATTGCTGACATTATATCTTTGGTTGAATTGGGCACTGACACTTTATTTTATATAGATGCAGTGTAGTGTATCAAAGTATAGTGTTCTAAAGGCAGCACACGGCGTTTTCCGCCACAGATTATTTGCCTTCACCGTCATATCAACAGTGGTAAATAATATCAATACTCTCTCGAGAAGGAGAGTATTAGAGCATACACATTCGTCGGAAAAATAAACGATCTGTTTATTTACCGCTGACGGTAGCTGTGCAGCCACTCGCTGCCATTACAATCGATGGATTATCCATCGTCTCCGCCGAAACAGTGGCAAATGTGACCAAATGCACGCCAATTTTCCTCATTTTAGTATTTTTTTCGTAGAATACTATCCTTTAGCCGCTTGTGCAGTTATGAAACCGACATTCTTAAATAATTGAAAAATGTTTCTTCTAGTAACTCAAATCAGGAAACACAGTGTAGAATACTACAAAATCTTCTCTTCTTTTATTTACTGATTGGACAGATGCAAATAAGTATATTTTTTTGCTTCCTTTTCAATCGGCGATGGAATAACAATAAAGCGAGAGTTGCTCTCTGTTCATATCAATAAAACATTAAAAGAAATAATATATTACATAACACACTTCGTGATTGATGAGCTAGACACTTCAGTTTAATGAATCCCAATGAAGCTTTTTATGAGCGGGGACGGTAACTAATCCGCAGCCGGCAAAAAATGCCGTGTGTTCCAAGCCTATGAGGTTAGATGCAGCGCACGGAAATATTTGGCGGGGGATGAGTCATGGTTGCTATTGTAAATTATTCTAAAGTAGGCCTGAATCACAATTAGAAGTGGAAAATTATACATACCTATATTATATCGTTTTAAAGTACTTTTGGGAAGCCTAAAACGTGTTATTTTGCATCTTAATTTAAACCTAGAACCGGCAATGTTAACGAAAATGGATTTTTTGGAGTTTGCAAGTATTTATTCAAAATTCACCAAAAATGAACCATAATCCAAAAGTGTTCCACAGCTTTTTGTAGAAAAACGTTCAAAGAATTTATATATGCTAGTAAAAAAATGATAGATGTAAAATTTACAAAGTTATTAGCTCAAGAAACAAAAAGTGTTCAGTTACATAAGGTAATAGTTCAACGTTAAGTCTACATAAAAAGTAGTAAAAATGTTTTTAAATTTTTTCCATAAATGTAAAAAAGTTTCATAATTTAATTATAAATAGAACTGTATTAAAAATATTTATCAATTTCAAATTTCTTATTTTGAAAACACCAGTTTTTATGTTCCTACTACAAGACTGATATCAAAATTATGCCAAGTTTGAAACATAATTTAAGAATATATACTTTGCCCAAAAATGAAATATTATTATAACAAAGTATAGAGAATAAATCAAAGAATTGAACTGTATACTTGTAAATTATCTATTCATAAAAGTGTTTGACTTAGAATTATTTGAATAACAAAAGCGAGGAGAAACATTCCACTCATGCTTGGTATACAACGGTCGGATATGAAGCTGCATGGGGAATAACCGTTAATTTGAAATTACAGCCTTGGTTTGAGAACGTCAAAACGCTCTCATTCCCACGCTCATAGACAACAAACCTTTCGAGCAAAACATATTTGGTTCACAGGAAATGTTAGCTTGAAACATTCTCTACATACACATACACATCAAAATTTGTCTAAAAATAGACTTCTATCACACAGATATCATGTGTAATTACTAATTAGTAAGGCTGTTTATTGGTTGGAAAACTGACCAATTGCAAGGGTCTACAAAACGCCCCACAACTTTATAACATTTGTCCGATTTTTGATTGGATGGCAATTTTAGATAGGGAAAAGTGTGATGCATCCATCAGTATATAGATATAATTCAGAAAAAATATTGGGCGGGCTGTAGGGAGGGACATAGAAACTGGAAATTAACGGTCACTTCGACGTATTTCATTCACGTGACATTTGCTGTTAGAAAACTCAAAACTAAAACGATGATTACATATGTAAATATACGTTTTAGAAAGAAATTGTAAATACAAAAATTAAAGTTTGAAATATTACCTTTCCAATGGTGTTTGTCTTTTTGAGATTGGAAGATCTTTAGTGGGTCAAATATTCGATACAATCACGCGTTACAAATGTGTTGTCGCAGCCGGGAGTGGGTTCTAGGGTTAAAAAAAAATCCCCCCCGGGTTGTTGTAACCCCTCCCCACATACGGTCGTCCTGGTTACGCTTACGCATCCGAGTATGACATCCGTTGAGAGAAAATTATTGTTTCTGATGACAAGTTGTGTACAAATATACATACCCTAACTCTTGAAACAACAATAAAATAAATAAACGATAAATAACAACTCTAATAAATAAACAATAAAATAATTATAATTTACTGTAAGATAATGTTAGGATGCTAAAACACCCGTTTAATTTTGTTCTGCTTCAGTTTGATTGCCATTGTTAACAGCAAAGGACAAATAACTTTCTTCGATAAACATCTCTGCATCCTGTATTGGATTACTTTTTTTGAACCTAAACCACTTGTTTCTCTAAGTTTCAATTTGGAACCCTGTAAAGAAGTTATACCTGGAAGTAAGTTAAGAATTTATGTTCTAAACCCTAGGCTTTGTAGTCTACTTTATACTACCACTTTGTCTTTTTATTGGAAGTATACTGTTACAGACTAGGCTGTTATAAAGAGCAGTTTGTGCCATAGGTCAAGAGCGTAGCCAGGAGGTTGTTAGGGGGTCAACCCCCCAAAATCCAGAAATTTAGCAGTAAAAAATTAATACTAGGTTTGAAAAGTGCAAGTTAAATTATAAAATAGACAACACAACAGAGGATCCAACAACATATTTTACATCATTGTGCGTTGCATGCATACTGATATTTAGATTTGCTTGATTAAACTACAACGTACAATACAAATGGATGCAGTAGGTTACAGCCTTACTCTATTGTGAGCTTGATCTGATCTATTAAATAAGAAAACTATGAAGGTTCAACAAAAATAATTTACTCTAACAAAAAAAAATCATTTGTCGTCCTCACATCCTATAATATTTTACATGGGTAACTATATAAAAAATTTTAAAAATAAGCATGGAAATTGGTGTTTAATAGGCAAATTTAATATTTCCTATGCTAGGAGCTGACCTTTTATTTTTTAAATTTATAGCCTAAATGAGGAGAAATTACTGTACTTTATTTTTATTTTTGAACCTTTTTACGTAATTATCACTAATATTTTAAAGCGGACGCACATGTGCGTTCATAGCACATAGGATTAAACTTGGCTTGCGAAGTAAGCAATGCTCTGCGTGTTGGAAATACTCCCAATACGGGGTTGGTGTGCGAAGCACACAAAGCACTGAGTATTGAAAATTTTCCCAATTCGGGGGTTGGCATGCGAAGCACGCAGTGCATTCTGTATTGAAAATACTTCCAATACAGGGGTTGGCATGCGAAGCACGCAATGCAATGTGTATTGAAAATACTCGCAATACGGGGGTTGGCGTGCAATGCACTGTGCATCGGCCGCTTCTCATAGTGTTCAGTGTCAAGCTCACATAGCTGGCTACGCCCTTGGTTTCTGTCATTGTATCAAGCATTGTGTAATTCTTTTCATTTAATTATAATATTCTAACTAAGTGCGAAATTGGTGTCTCCATAGTATTGTATTTGAATATTGATTTTACACGGACAACTGAAGAAACTAAATGTCTGGGACGAATGTGGTAAGCTTCAATAACATTGATATTACACAAATCTAAATAACCAATACAAATCAAGATTTCCCTTTGTATGCCTTTATATCTCTTTAACCTTGGAACAGAAAAGCCTGGTAAAAGTTACATTGTTAGGAAGCCATAGTAAATTTAACATCTTCATTTAAATAATTTACAAAATATGTTTTAAGGTAATTAAAAACATAAAAACCACTCAACTTTGTTACACATACTCTATTATTTTATGTACTAGTGTAGAGTGTAAAAAAAATTACATCACTTTCTACTTGCAATTAAAAAATTAATACATCTATTCCAAAAAAGACAATACTTTTATATAAAAGTATAAAATTTTTTCCAATTTACTTAAAGATGTAAGACTATGGCTAAAATAAAAATAAAATATTCAAATTGGAATAGAAAAAATTTGAAGAAATAAATTATAACACTTGCAAAGATTTTTGCATTGTAATTAGTCTTTACTCTCTGTGCAGTTGATACAAATCTGCCCCCTATGTTCTCCACAAAATGTTTGATTGCATACAATACAATGTTTTCTTGTCATAAGTCTTTTGACAGCTGGACATAATTTACAGACAATGCTTCTGTTGTCTGGCCTTTGAGACTATCGGGTTGCCTCACTAGCGTCTTCCACACAACCGACCTCAAGTGGCAAGCAGGAATAGACATTAGAAGGGACAGTACAATATTTTCACAAACAAAGTAGTACAATATCAAAACAAAAGTACGCTCGTAAGAAATACAACGACTTTTTGTTCCAGGGTTAAATGCATTAAGAGGGACAGCAAAAGAGGGACACACAATGGCTTTTAAATTAGTTAATGCAGAGTACTAAGATGTAGACCGACAAAGACATTATCCCGACATGACTAATGCTTTTTTTATATTTAAATCTTGTAGCTACAGTTGTTAGCTAGTTACAGTAATGGACGCACATTGTTTTTTTGTTTAATTAGGTAATGCAAAATATCTAAATATACACCAAAGATATAAATATACATTATCCCATCACAACTAAATATTTTGTTAAATTTTAAACATCTACCTCGAGTTGTTGGCTGGGGACAGCTATAGATGCACAATGCCTTTTAAATTATCTAATTTACCCCTTTGACCGCCAAGGGCCGATCCAATCGGCTTTTACTAACTGTCTGAATTCCGCCACAGCCGATTACATCGGCTCTCAAAAGTTGTCTGAATACCGCCATAGGCCGACGTGATCGGCTCATGTAGTTTGTCTGAACAGCGCCACGGCCGTTATAATCGGCTTTTAGTATTTTGTTTATTTAGTCACTTTTGTTACCTAAACCTGTATGTTTTCTAAACTTATAAAGAGGATAAGATTTGGCCTTTCATATTATAACAACATTATCTGTAACACTGACAGTCATGTAACAGAGATGCTACATGATAAAAATAAATCAGCAGTTTCCCATAATGTCTAAAGCATAGAGGTTTGGTCTAAGTAAATAAAATGACGCAATATATATAATAATAAACATTTATAATTCTTGCATATATATAAATTCCTTTATGACGCAAAATAGTTACAGTAGAATCATTTTTAATAAATAAAGAATAAAGAATAAGCAGACTATAAATAGGTAAAATAAAAGCAGACTTAAAATATATATTAATGAATAAATGTATGTAACGTATGTGAACTATATAAGAAATTGTTTTAACGAGTAGTGCGGTTGAGGCGAACGGTGAAAAGAAACAGTTAAATAATTGCTTAATGGACAGTTTAAAGAACTATTGAGATTAAAAAATAAGCACATGAGAGAAAATGAAAATATGTATCAGCGAGTATAACAGAGTACAAACGACAAGCGTTGAAACAAGACTGATCGAGAAGGCTTTGTACGTTATGCGTACGTGACAAAGTGCACAGAAAGGTAGAATGTTCGAGAACTCTAATATGGCGTAGTGGACTGTATGTATAACTAGTTGCAGGTGGTGTGAAATTCGTTGGAAAATGTGGTATTTTCTTTGAGATGGCAACGAATGTTGTTCTAAAATAAAGCAGAGGTACTTCGGAGTTGGTGCAAACTTAGAAGATGAAATCCATCGTATATTTTCCTTGAAAAGTGAAGTTATAAAAGGTCGCCATGTGCTATGACGAAAATGCGCGTTGAGCTTTGAGATACTTTGTGTGAATTGAGTGAATAAATAAAAATCCTAGGTAAAAAACAGTGCAACGAATAACGCAGTAAGTAATAATGGCCATAGGACATACATTTTTCGGTCTGCTGACATAAAATTTTTAATTATTCTAACAAGTAACTTCTTTTGATTTCTATTGCGTCATAGTTTAGACTAGGGTTGAGAACACATTGTATAAATTGTATATAATTAATTGATTTGTTTGTTTAATTTTTTTTGTAATGTTGATATATCTTGTTGTAAATAATCATTCTTTAATTATGTCGGAGTAAACGAATAGTTGTCCTGCCATGGTGTCTTGAATTTCTTTATTCAGCCACGCACATCCAGTTAGCTTGTACTTTAACAGCCAGGTACTCACCCCTGAGAAAGTTAAACTAATTCAATAAATATTTCACAGTAATTAATAATTATGGATAGACAGATGCTAACAGAGCATAGATGAAGTTATATGTGGATTATTATAAGTACTATGATTATTATTTTTTAATTTTATTTTTGAGTTAAACGAAGGTGATGTTAAGATTTTTATGAATAAGGTGAGTTTATATGAGGTTTTGAGTTGTAAAGTGGAGCTTAAGGTGCTACGTTGGAGTTAAGGAGATACATGATGTATGGTGATTTTTGTTTATGGAGGTAAGGCAGTAGGCCTAAGAGGTGTTTTTTGATGATTTAAGGTATATTATGAACGACGATTTCTGGTGTATTAAGGTGAATAAATAAAAGAAGTGAAGGAGAGGTGTTAATAATTGCTGAATAATCCACATATAACATTTTATTTTAGTTTGAGCAAATTTTTTTTATTTTTACAAATTTTCCGAAACCCATTTTTTTTTTAAACAGTTTTTATATTTTTTTTATTTTTGCAACGCTTATCGTTGCAGAATGGCTTTCCCAACGTGGGGCTGTAAAGCAGAAGAAGCCGTTCTGCATTTATCGTTGCAATTTTTAGTTTACGTCTATTTTAAAAGTTTGTATAGCTGTGCAAAATAAATACATGTATGAATACGGTATAAATAAATACGGTACATTTTTTACTGTGTAAGGAAAAAAATTCAATCTTGGTACTAAATGTCAATTACATAACAAATGAACGGGGGAAAATCTACCGGATGTGTATTGTGATTGTGGATCCATATTTATTTATAAAATATTTATGTATACCGTATAAAATACCGAAAATAGGCTGTATACTTTCCCGCTAGTTTTACTGATTCGTTCTATGATTGTTAAATGTTTTTGTCATATTATTTCTGTTATTACACTAAAGTGAGACACATTTTGTGTAAGTGTTTAGTGAGTTCAGAGCTGTGAATCTTGTTTCTTACAACAATAGCAATGAGTGATCCTCTAAGAAAGGCTCTACTCCAAAAAAACACGGCGCTTTGCGTAAAAAAAACGCAAATACATATTTTAAATGTTAATATTTTTTGTTTAAATTTTCGGGAGTTATTTTCAATAAAATAGGGAATAACATAATACATAAGGTTAGAGGAAAAATATTTTTTTTTACATAATTATTGGCTCTAAACTTTAAAATTGTATACAAATATTTGTTTTCCTTTATTTTTACTTTCTCCACCCTATACGTAGTATATGGAGAAAGTATTGTTTTCGTAAAAATGTTTGAATTTGAATTTTCAGTTGAATTATCTGTTTTGGTGCTCCCAGAACCCCAAAAAATGGTTTAGTGCAATTATCTGTGTTGGTGCTCCTTGAACCCAAAAATATTTTTAGTGGAATTTTTTGTTTTGGTGCTCCCTGAACCCAAAAAAGTGTTTTTAGAGTGGTGTCTGTCTGTCAGTCTGTCAGTATGTATACACGACCAGAGAGGACACTATTGGTCCGATTTTCATGAAATTTGGTAAGTAGGTACTAAACCCTAATATCTCCGGGAGTTTTTTTCATTTTTTTGAATTTTTAATTTTTAAGGGTAATTTACCCCTAAAAACCCATAAAAAACGATAAAAATGCAAATTTCTCAAAAACGACTCTAACGATTTTGATCAAATTTTCAGTATTTATAGTGCTTAAGATGCCAAACAAAATGACACCACCCGCTTTTATCAAAACTTCGGCGTTTTATAATTATGGGGAAATGTTTAAAAATAAACAAGTTTATGTTGTCAATCTAGCATCGCGGCGGCGGCCGCACGGGGTAGCACCATGGTAGCGATCACGGCCAGTAATTCAAAGGTCGCGCGATCGAATCCCGCCTAGGACAATAATTTTTTTATACAATTGACGTAGGTAGAATATTATTTTTTTGTTTTGTTCTAAAAAGTAATAAATAAAATGATTGAAAACAATATTATTTTGACTACAGTAAGTTGGGAGAAAGTTTGTGTCAGTTAACTGATACGGTTTATTTCAGTTATAGTAAACATGTAAAAGTGGAATTAATACAATTTTTTGTAAATTTAGTTGTAGTACTTTT
Source organism: Philaenus spumarius (assembly GCA_018207615.1). Taxonomy (NCBI): domain Eukaryota; kingdom Metazoa; phylum Arthropoda; class Insecta; order Hemiptera; family Aphrophoridae; genus Philaenus; species Philaenus spumarius. The sequence continues at coordinate 76,597 of JAGFPH010002959.1, read as the reverse complement.
GATTCCAAACAAAACGAGACCAAAATCATTATTCTAGCTTCGATATTAGCTAAGCTACAATGGTTTATGTAAACGTTCGTCAAAATACTGAAAATAGGCTTGGCGGTATTAAACAATCCCACACGACAGTGGCTTGGCGCTCAATGCAATGTCTCACTTAGTCGACCTTGGCGGTATTCGGAGCGTTCTAGTAGAAACGGCATGGCGGTAAAAGGGTTAAAATGCCTACATTTTTTAACAAAAGTAGACATTATCCCGACACGACTAATGATGTAGTTGTTATTATTTTTTAGACAAACCCACATGTGTGGACATAGATACAAATGAAAAATGTAAACCAATTAAAATATGTTCTGATGCTACTTTAGAGAGAAAGGCTTTCACTGTTCGTGATTTTATTATCGGTGAGTTAATCTTTTATAATATTATTGTTTATTTATTATAAATAAATAAATCTAATAAATCTATAAATGCAATAAATCTGAAATCAAGTGGTATGGGCAATGAGTCAAGTGCACAGCAGGGGGTTTTCCTTCTAATCTATAGTATGCAATGGGTAGACCATTAAAAAGAAATAATTCATCTGAAATCAAGTGGCATTGACTGTCACTAAATTATGTTTTGCAATAGTAGACCAATAGTTGGGCTACAGTTAAACTAATTCATTAAAAAAAAGTCATCAATTTAAAGTTGAGTAGCATTGCCTATGAGTCAACAGCAGACAAGGGGTTTGCCTTTTAAATTAAAGTATGCAATAATATTAGGATTGCGTAATTAAGGCTTTTAAATTTTAAGAGAACTTTAATGATCGAGAGATCAACTTACTTTACGCAAGTAAACACATTGAAAAGAGAAAAATTATATTCTTAGACATAATGTATGTGTAGCTTCCTGGATTGTATATTATGAATAATATGTATTAGGTTAATTACCTTGTATATACTCTGTCAATCAATCCAAATTGGTTTCCAGATGGATTACCGGTTTCGACGGCTATGCCGTCATCATCAGATCCATATTCAAGATGAAGTTGTTTAGCCTGCTAAGGCGGCGTCTTCTTATTTGACACGTTAAACATAGTTAAATAGTTAAAATATAAATGATATAATAAATTAGATTAAAACATAATAAACATGTTGTGATACCACAAATCGGTTTTTCACTTAATTAAGTATGCGAACCAATATTGACATCGGTGCACATGAGTCAAATGCGTTTGCTGGCCGGTCATCGATATTGTACTAAACGGTCTGCGTTTCATGTAATCTGGTCCCCTCCCTCTATCGTATTACTGTGTTGTATAGTTAATTATATCATTCAGCAGATTTTGTTTTGCACGGCGTATATTTTGAACTCTTCGAGGGCTGACAGTAGGCGGCCCTTTTTGCAAATATGGAGTGTTTCCAAATTATGGTCTATGGATGTGTATTTATGATCTTGGTCTATAAGGTGCTGGGCGAAATGGGACCTTTGCTCAATTATTGTGTGTCGTGGTATGTGTTCCTTGAAGCGTGTGGTAAATGACCGTCCGGTTTGGCCGACGTAAAATGTCTCACAGTCAGTGCATGGCAGGGGTGGTGAAAAGTCCCGGAACGGGTTAATATTTTTTTAACCGTTACAGGTAGAACTATATAACTTGGTACACTGTTACTGGGCATAAAACACTATTTTACCACAATTTCAATGAGCTGCTACCACTTAGGGGGGACGGTCCACAAGAAGTCAGAAGAAAATCTTAAATGAGAGCGTGGGTTGAGTAGAATATCAGATTCAAGCTCTCTCTAATTTAGTAGAATACAATACCGCAAATCCTACTTCAAAAGGTTCACCCTAAACAAAATGGCGGCCCTAAACGTGTTGAAATAAATCGACATAAAGTTGCTAATAAAGGAAGAGAATAAGTTCAAAAAGGAAGAGTTTTTAGAAAAAATTGCAAGAGACAAAAATTTTTTTTTCAAAGTGCTTCACCTAAAAAATTGCTTCTAAATCGATTTCATAAATTTTATTTTTACTCCTCCATCTTAGAAAATTTTGTAAAAAATAAAAATATGATATGTTTCTTGAGTTCCTTCCTAAGTTAGAATTCAAGTCTCCTACCAAACTCTATGGATATGTATATTTTTTGACTGTATTATTCTCGATGTGTGGTACAATCCTGAGGCTATTTTGTTTTTCTTTGTACTTCAATCTGTCTATTATTTAGGGCTTGTAACCGTTTACCATAGGGATGTATTTGATAATGTTGTATCCTTTATTGTAGTCAACTGTATTCAGTGGTGTATGTGTAAGGCGGTGGACAAGACTATTGTAGGCGGACAATGTATGTGTGTACAGATGGTTTGAAGAAGCATGGATTGTTTGGTCGTTGGTTTTCTGTATTCTTAACTACCTGTACTTTTAACAAGATAAATAGTGTATTTAATAAGATAAATGTGAAAATAAAACACGACGCCTTAGCAGGCTAAACAACTTCATCTTGATTATGGATCTGATGATGACGGCATAGCCGTCGAAACCGTTAATCCATCTGGAAACTAATTTTGATTGATTGACGGATGTATACAAGGTAATTAACCTAATACATACTATTCATTACATTCTTGTTTATGTAAAACTGTAGAACTGCGACTGTACATTTGCATACCTTGATTGAGGCGAAGTCTTGTACTTGTAGGACGATCTAATGGCGGTGTTCGTAAATGTGCACAGGTACCTGGCGAAGACACTTGACGCAAAGTAATTACAGTAGTTGACACAAATAAAACAAAAACATAAACAAATTTCGTTGATTGAGTTTACCGCTTTGGTTTTGTAAGTTAACAGTCAACAGCACATGTCGATGCCATGAACGAATAGTAAAATTCAAGCGATACGAGACATCTCGGACGAATGTGTGTAAATAAAATAGACAAATTATAAACTGGTTTACCAAATAAATGGAGCTTATTATCACAGAATAACTAGTAGTAGCCTAATTATTCTAATAGCGGCGTTGTACATGCAGCGTGTATGACCAAACCATAAAGGTGACATCTGTTTTATAATAGAGTGTTGCTTGCCTAATCTCGTGGTTTCTTCAAGAAACGGAAATTCTCGGCCTTTGTTTACCCAAAGATCAATCAAAAGGTAAAATAATTCGACCATGCAGCTGGACCGCTGACGTGAGTTGAGCAAATTTCCAAAATTAAGTTTATATGCCTATGTTTTAGGGTTTTAACCAACAATTTGGGAAATAGGTCTACTCACGAAGGCGTTGAACAGCTGTCTGTGTGTACGCAATATATTAGTAGAATTTGTTTCCTCCGAGTGACCTCGTGAGTTTGCACCACTTGGCTTCGAACCGGGTACTTTTATGGTATTTTACGTTTTGGTTGATTTTGGGGGAACCAAGCGAGCTAAAAGGTGGCGTAAAAAAACAAAATGTGCAGAATAACATCCTACATTTATATTTTTAGAAACTGTAAAACAATTTCATTCTCGTAGTAAAAATCTCAAAAAATAGTTACTTCCGGTTGTTGGATTTTTTTGGCTAACGAACTCGTCCGAGCGACATAGACAACCAACACGTGTACCAAATTTGGACCAAATCGGACTCAAAATGCGGCCGCTAGAGTGCGAACACGTATATACATATATATATATATATATATATATATATATATGAATTTTAATGACACCCCAAAACGTGTTCTGGGGACCAAGATCGGTGCTCATTTGCTACTCCCTACCATGGGTCTCACCATAAGGGCCACTGCAATAGCTCATTTTTCCTATGGAAATTCGCTAAAAAGTGGCTTTATTAAACCTGCATAAAACTGCTGTTGTTAAGCGGTGAATTGTACTGAGACAGCAATGTTTTTCAGCGGGAATACAAAATAAGTACAAAACAATTAAACTAGTTCATAAAAAAATTATAATTAAACTGAAATCAAGATACACTGGCTGTGAGTCAACAGCAACCACCCCGGTTTGCCTTCTAAATTAAAGTACGCTATTATGTTAGATCAGTTCATAAAAATGGTTTGATTAATCTGAAATGAAATTACATTTGCCTTTTACATTAAATTATGCAATAATATTAAACTAATTCTTAAAATAGGTGTAATTATTCTGTTATCAAGATACACGGGCAGTGAGTCGGTGTCGTGTAGCTAGTGCACGTGTTTCTAGCGCACAGATGCAATCAACCGTTAGGGTAGGACACACAGGTAAACATTTCTGGGAATGCAGCCGCGCTGGGGATGTCCGAATGTGTAAACAACCGCTGATGGGTTTGTTTAATCTTATCTACAGTAGAACAATAGCGTAGTTAGAGGTACTTAGAAGGTAGTTCTACAGTTCTAAGGTTAGGTTAGGTTAGGTAAGGTTATTCGCTAACAATAGTTTACCTTATTCAACTTGTTACGATTCTTTTGCCGTATACCTATAGCAATAGTTTATTTCCGATACAAACCCGTCATATTTTGTTTAGCAAACCAATGTCATCGTTTGCGAAACAAGAAATACTGGCCTCGATCCGCACGGGCATAGGCATATGTGTACATTATATTGATTTATCGATTATAGCTTAGGCAAACAAACATCCTAACTTCCGAGAATTTGTTAACTACATATTCATACGGAAAAGGGATCGCCAGATGGTCAAGCAATTAACCCTACTTCTGAGAATCTGTGCGTTTCGAATGCCCAAATTACCCTTGTACGCTAGAAACACGTAATCATTGAGTCAACCTAAGAGGTTTGAATTCTAAATCAAGTTATCCAATAATATTAGACCAAATTAATAATGTTATTGACTTGTTTGATATTAGGTCATTTGTATGTAATGCTATAACTATTTCGTTGTGTTTTTTTTTTTTTATTGAGTGGAAGAGAGTTAAGTGGCAAAGAAATTTGAATAAACCGCCAATATTAGTATTGTTGGTTGTTTGTAGTTTTTTTTTTTTTGTTGAATTGTTTGATATTGGTTATTTTGTGTATAATTTGAACGATATTGCCATTGTTATTATCGTTGGCAATTTCAAATTGTATGTTGGGAAGCTAGATTTTAAATGAGTAAACAAATAAAAATATGATTAATACCGGTATTTCACATATGTTTTGCTAATAATTTTGTTTTATTTGACAGCCACTGAATCAGGTACAATAAGTTATGTGAATCACACACATAAAGTTGAAAAAAATTTGTTTTCATCGGTCGATGGGACGTTCTCATCTATGGACGTATTGCCTAACCAGTAAGTAACAGCAGATATTACCGTACAGGATGGAACATCCACGTTATATAATGTGCATAGAGTTACGAGAAGATACGAGTTCTTTTTACATCAATTTATATTTAAACTAGTAAGCCCCCGTGAAAAATCACAGGCAGATTAATTATATACACATCAGAAATACATAATTTAAAAAAATACTATTTAAAAACAACAGATTTTATCTAGGCCTAACTATTCTTTTTTCTTAACTTTATTTGTTTAACTGCTTTGGAAGCATAACAATCATATTCTATACCTGTACTTTACTTGTTTCATTGCAATTTCAAAAAAAAAAAAATCCTCTTACTAAAAATTATGTTTTACTCTTAATTACTTTAAATTAGTAGAATAATAATATTTAGTAAACACCAACAAATAGAAGGTAAACTAATTATATTGTATTGTTTTCGCTAAAACATTACAACATTTTGTTGATGTACCCACATCAAGTTACCAATCTAGTGTTAGTTGGAATAGATTTAAATACTTGAAATAGTGTAATTTCAATGCATTAATTTGGAATAAATTTTTTCAGTTATTATTTGTGTTGTGGCAGTCTGTCAGGACATTGCTATTTATATGACTTTAATAAAAACATCTTAATAACAAAACAGTTGCTAAAGAATGGTGACCAACCCAGTGCAGTTTACTATGTTAAATATTCACCCTGTGGTAAGTTACAATTACCCGTTTGTTTATACCTATAGATTTTGTATAAATACAATAAGTTATTGTGTTTTATTATTTCAGTTTTTATTGTGGGTGGTTCTGATGTTCCCAGCCCAGGTCAGGTTATAGAATTATTATACAATGTTTGAAACTTTACTGTAATTATGCTATACACTTATTGTTTAATGTTATTTTGAATAGGCCAAGAACTAGCATGTGGAACTGAAGACGGCAATCTATGGCTGTTAGACCCCTTACTGTTAAAACCGAAACCAAACAGGCCAGTTATATCTACTGATGCTCCTATCTCTAAGATAATCTTCTCTATTGATTCCTCGTATTTAGCTCATGCGGTAATATCTTCTAGAAACAAAGTAACTTTAAAGACAATTTAATATTAATATTTTTCCTGAACAATTGTCCAGGTTTGTAATTACATTTGTAGGTGGGTCATTCAAATATAAGCGAGAACGTTGAGCGGGCAGTCCAGCAAAGAGTGGGGCGACTCGAGTCTTAGGGCAGAACAGTCGAGGGAACTAAGAGAGTGGGGAGCGGACCACTGGCCCAGAATACAGAGCACTTTTACGTTTTGATCTATTTTGGGAGAACCAGAGAGGCTATAGAGTCGCGTAAAAAAACAAAATGTGCAGAATAATCTTCTATAATTATTTTTTTCAGATAAAACACCAAAAAACTTTCATTCTAGTACGACAAATCTCAAAAAATTGTTACTTCCGGTCAAAAAACGTGCTTCCGGTTGTTGGATTTTTTTTGGCTGACAAACTCATCCGAGCGACTTAAAAACATAAAATGGGGCCGTTCAAAACGTAAAATACCGTAAGAGTACTTGGTAAAATCCACATGTCTGCCAGGTCGAGGTGCAAACTTGCAAAGTCCATAATCTGAGGCCTCAAAGTATCAGCGGAAAGAAGAAGAGCATGAGCCGCGTCTGGAGGTACAAACAAATTCTATTAATAAATTCCGTACATAAAGGCAGCAATTCTGCTCCTTCTTGAGGAGACCAATTTCCCAAATAGTTGGTTGAAACAATAAAACATACAAACTTAATTTTGGAAATTCGCTCAATTGATTTTAGCAGTTCTAAATGATTGAATTATTTTAAATGTGTTCTCTTACTTTAAGTTTGCAATTGTGAAAGAACCAAGTTAAAGTATTGTCATCTACACATTCTTGCTGCAGCTCTGTGTCACTATGTGAAATGTTACTACTTTGGAAGATGTGATGCATGTTGTTTGATTAAGAATATAGTTTTGTTTTTCAGGATTACAATGAGTGCATAAGTTTGTACAAGTTGACAAAAGATACAATTACAACTATAGGAATATACAGAGCACATTATAAGCCTATCACTGATTTAATGTTTCTAAACAACTCGAGCCTTTTCTCTATAGGGGAAGATGGACAGTTGATGGAGTTTAACATTGAAAAAAGGTAAAACTATGAAATCTTTTATAGAATCATTAACTGTTATTTATATATTGGTTATGACTACAAGATTCTCTTCCTGGCACAAACTAAAGATGGAATATAACTAAATCAAAATTATCAGCAGTGCTTTGCAAAACACAACAAGCGAATATGGTATAACAGAAACAGTATTTAAAAAAAAATAAAAATGAATAATGCGAGTAAAAGAAAGATAAGGCTTTTGTTTACACTCGGCAAGCTGCTTTATGTTTACATACCATAATCAGTGGTGTATCTTGAGGTCGAGGGATCAGTGGTGTATCTTGAGGTCGAGGGATCAGTGGTGTATCTTGAGGTCGAGGGAT
>JAGFPH010002959.1:51240-68526 GCA_018207615.1 Philaenus spumarius | reverse complement strand
AGGGATCCATGACAAACTTTATACATAGGAGGGGGAGTTTATACATTTTTGTAAGGCACGTATGATTTTATGTGCCTTTATATGAACTACAAAATATTATATATATGTTATGTATTTGGTGGGATGTAGCTAAAGTTAGTGGTTGTGCTGCACCAGAAATGTTTAGCCTTTGATTTAAAATTTGTGTAAAAGGAAACAAACACGAATGAAATGAAAATTTATTCAAAAACTTGAAAATATCCTTAAAGAACAAAATCAAACATTTTTTATCTACTTTAAATTAAATTAGTTCTAACCTTCACTAACACTAACTAAACTTTATATTTTTAAACTAAGATATATTTTTTCACTTTAACAATAAAATAAAGTGTCAGGTTTTGCTTAAGTAATGTAAGTCTGTTACTTCACCTGCCTGATAAACGTTCCTTCTGAAATCACAGCCTCATTAACACATGATGATTAACTACCTTCCACCAGCACGCCAGGGTCGGCACTGCGGAAGCGGCAGTGCTGTTTGCACATGAGCAACAGCCAAACACCACGACACTGGTAGTGTAAAGCACAGTTCCGTACAAAGATTTTTGTATTTTTCATTAAACTGGGGGATGGCTACTGACATTAAGCTCAAGGATTATACACTGTACAAGTATAAAGAATCAAAGGGAAAAGACTCATTATAGTAAATGCTAGTGATAATATCAAGAGGAAATAGTGGGAGCTACAGTTCCACAGTGCAAGCCACCATTGTCCTGCACTTTAAGTAGAATTTTTTTAGCACAAAAATAATACAGGATTATATATAAATTACTTTTCTCACAATCTACCAAAGAAATAAGCAAAGATAATTTTGCAAACACAAACATCTTACAGATTTCAATATTTTAATTACTTGTACCGGAGTAAAATAAAAATAAAATTGTAAAATCTTAAGCATAAGTAATTACTGGGAAAAAATATAAATAATTAGTGATCTTTTTAGTTTTATACGCACAGGTTGTCCCATAAGTAAAGTGCCAAACTTCAGGGAACGGTTCTATGGGTCAAAATAAGAAAAAACGTTCATATAAACACCGACCCGAAAATGCTTCGTTTTTTAGATATAGTTAAGTTATGTGTAACAATTGGTTTATTCAACCCGGCATCCTATACCAACACAGCAAACACAGCAATATTGTGTGTACATTTGATGCCATTATCTTTAACTTAGCTATTATTCTTCACTCGATTGTTTTGACAGTTACATCATCCGAAAAGGAATCAAATGGGCTACAAAAAAGATGTCCTGACATTTTTTGTCAAAATTTACGGTTTTTGAGTAATTTACGTTTGAAATTTTCAAATAGCTACCATTTTGAAACTCATGATTGGATTTAATCGCTTATTGTTCTTGAGATATACTGTTGTTAGGTTAAACTTCATAACAAGTTTGAACTCAATCAGTCAACCCGTTCTCTAGATGAGAATTATTTTGTACAAAACACAAAATGGTGGATATCTAGAAAACGAAACGTTTTCGAGTCTGTGTTTATGTGAACTTTTTTTCTTATTTTGACCCGTAGATCCGTTCCCCGAAGTTTGTCACTTTACTTATGGGACACCCTGTATAACAAATTTGAAACTCCTTACCTTATAAATTAAATTGTAGGCCTAGATATCAAGTAATTTTGAACTGATGAAGTAAAAAATAAAATGTTATGTAAGTACATTCAAGGCTGTAGACAGGGCCCCCCGTTAGGGGGTTAAAATCCCCCCCCCCCGAAATCCCAAAATTTAGTACTAAAAATTAATACTAGGTTTAAAAAGTGCAAACTAAATTATAAAATAGACAACACGACAGTGGATCCAGCAACAAATTTTACATCATTGTGCATTGCATGCAGACTGATATTTAGATTTACTTGATTAAACTACAACGTACAATACACACGGATGCAGTAGGTTACAGCCTTACTCTCTTGTGAGCTTGATCTGATCTATTAAATAAGTAAACTATAAAGGTTCAACAAAAATACTTTACTCTAACAAAACACGCAATGCTCTGTGTATTGAAAATACTCCCAATACGGGGGTTGGCGTGAGAAGCACGCAATACATTGTGTATTGAAAATACTCCCAATACGGGGGTTGGCGTGCGAAGCATGTAATGCATTGTGTATTGAAAATTCTCCCAATACGGTATTGGTGTGCGAAGCATGCAATGCTCTGCGTATTGAAAATTCTCCCAAAACGGGTTTTGGCAAGCGAAGCACACAATGCATTGTGTATTGAAAATACTTACCAATATGGGGTTGGCGTGCAATGCAGTGTGTCGGCCGCTTCTCATAGTGTACAGTGTCAACCTCAAATGTGTGTCCTTAGCAGTGATTGTGTTAAAAGGGTTTAAATTCAAATCCCCGGTCCTGAGCTGACTCCCCCAAAAAGTTTTCCTGGCTACGGCCTTGAGTACATTTTTTGGTAAAAACTTTTATATTTTAGTACTCTGTACTGAAATGTTTTCTCATTTCAAATTTAACAAGTAATATAAGAAATGTACTAACTCTTACCATACAAATTGTTTAGTTGTATTGAAGAGGACTTGGTTATAGAGTCCAGCCACACAGTAGAACAGAGTGCGATTCCACTTGCCATGTTGCTTTATCCATTGAGTAAAACTGATGAAAACAAGATTTTGATCGCTAACTCAGAGGTAGGCTTACATGGATTATCATACTAGCTTACTGGTAGATTGTATTTTATCTATAACCATGCATGGGCGCCCATATGATATTTTCTAGGGGGTGGGCTAGACCGGGGTTTGGGGCCCCGTATCGGGAGTATTTTCAATACAAAATGCATTGCGTGCTTTGCTCTCCTACACCCGTACTGGGTGTATTTTCAATACACAATGCATTGCGCGCTTCACATGCCAATTTTAAGCCTATGTGCTATGGACGCAATGTGCGTCTGCTTTAAAATATTAGTGATTATTACGTAGAAAGGTTCGTAAATAAAAAATAAAGTAGTTTAATTTCTACTATTTAGACTATAAATATACAAAATAAAAGGTCAGCTCCTAGCATAGGAAATACAAAATTTGCGTAGCAGTGAACGTGTTAAGGAGTACCCTCCCCTCCTTGGGCAAAAGGAGTCCAGGGATATTTTTGACCTCCCCAAGAAAACTTTTAAAATTTGGGAAGCCAATTTGGCTTTTCAGGTGAAATATTAACCCACACAGCATTGAGTCCGTACCTTTACACCGTCAGTGAATACACAAAGACCCATAACACTCCTACAGGCCGCACCAAGTAGTGACCCAGCAGCTCATGCTTGAACTCTTGTAAAAAATAAAATAAGTACGTAAAATCAAACGGCACATAACTTTTAAAACATATATTAGTGCTAATCTCTTTAAAGAAAAATACCTGACTATAATTAATAATATACATATTTTCCTTTCCCTGGGAGCTAGGGGAGGGGGTAGTACGTGGCTAGATAGGTATGGGCCACTATTTAATCATGCACTATTAATATTGTTCTTCAATAGCACGCGCCAACTTACAAATATAATTAAACTTGGTTATAGCATCAACAAAGGGATCTAACCAATGGTGCCCATACCCGAGGAAGATTGGGCCGCAGCTTCTAGGGAAAGGAAAATATGTATATTAACCCTGCAACTGTCAGACCACTCAAATTGAGTGGTCTTGGTGGCGTTTCCCTTGAAATATATCAACTTTGACAACTCTACTTGTAATGGATATTTCACCCACTAAAAATCATCCAATCGCAATAAATCAAAGACCGTTTGAAAGAAAACGATTTCAACTTGAATTTTTGTATTTACAAGTTTTTTCTAAAACGTCTATTTACATACGTAATCACCGTTGCAGTTTATTAGTTTTATACAACTCAATTGACGCGTGAATTTTGTCCCAAAACTTAACGAAATAAGGCATCTTTCCTCTCTGTCTACAGCTCGCCCAGTTCTTTTTCTGAGTTAAATTTATATACCGTTGGATCTGTTACAATTCCCTCTAAATAAAGTTGTCAGCCAATCAAAATTCCGTCAAATATGTCTTTAGATATGTGGGCTTTTTGTAAACCCTTGCATTGGTTACTTTTCCAACCAATAAACAGCCTTATTTATAACACCTGAAAGACGGGTGATGTCATTCTATTTTTAAAATTCATTTGCTTCCTTTGTGTAGAGAAAGATTCAAGCTAACATTTAGTTTGAACCAAATATGGTTACTAGACAGGTTTGTTGTGTAGGACCGTGGGAAAGTCTGTGTTTTCATGGTCTCAAACCAAGTTTGAATTTTGAACCTAACGGACTTTTTTAACATGCAACAGATCGGCCGTTTACGCACGCTTCTTTGTTTGTGTAGCAAGGATGGGCAGTTCAGACATTTAATTTGTCCTCACTTTGTTATTCAAGTAGAGATTATTCAAACGCTTTTTGAACTAAGAAAAGACATGTATACAGTTAGTTCTTTTCTTTGATTTATTCTCTACACTTTGTTATAATAATATTTCATTTTTGGGAAAAGCAAATATTCCTAAATTACGTTTCAAAGTAGGCCTAGCTTTGTTAGCACCCTTGTAGTTTGAACATAAAAACTGGTGTTTTCAAAATAATAATTTTGAAATTGATAAATGTTTTTATAAAGTTTTATTTAGAACTAAATTACGAAACTTTTTTACGCTTACGAAAAAATTACAAAAAATGTTTACTACTTGTTATGTAGGCCTAAAGTTGAACTTTTTCCTTTCGTAACTGAACATTTTTTGTTTCTTGACCTAATAACTTTTACAATTTTACATCAATATATTTTTTAATTGCATATATGAATTCTTTGACCATTTCTCTACAGCAAAGCTACGCAACACTTTTGAATTGGGATAGAATTACTATATTTGGTGAATTTTTGAAAATATGCTTGCACACGCACCGAAATGGCTTGGCATTGCAAAAAATTAACATTGACAGTTCTAGGGTTAATAATTGCAGACAGGTATTTTTCTTTTAAGAGAATTATTTAGAAGTCCGTATTACGTTTCTATCTCCTTATTGTACAGTGTACATTTGTAGTTATGTACAATGTACATTTGTCTTTATGTACAGTGTAAATATGTAGTTATGTAAAGTATAAATATGAAGTTATGAAAGTATAAGTATGTAGTTATGTGCAGTAAGTGTAAAACTGTAGTTATTAGAGTTTTATATTTAATCAAAGTATATAAAAAGTCTCGCCTATACATTGTTTCAGTTCAAATATAAATTGTTTTTGGAGTCTAACAAGAAATGCTGTGAAACCACTCTAACCCACATCCTGTCCTCACCAGTTTCTTCTATTGAAGTAAGTATGATTTCTCACAAGTTTTTAAATTTATTGTTGGCCGAGTTTTATTATAAGACACAATGATGTGCTAAATGCTAGAAAATATAATTCACTACGTCATGATTTTCTTTGTTTTAGGTTACATTTTAAAGATGTAAGATGTTTTTGTTTACTATAAAGATGTAATAGACTACTTAAATACAATTCTACTTTTTCCGATCATTTAAAACGCACAACATTTCAAATTTTAATAAAAATATTTTAATACTAGGGGAGACCCCTGGGTGCTCCACACGCGAACCCCCAATGGAACCTTCTAAAAACGTGTTATGTTTAATTTATAAAAAGGTGTAGGATTTATAATAACCTCAAAACTAAGATTCCATATAATGTTAAATGTTCAAATTAAATTATTTCTTATATTTTATCCAGCAGTTGTAATAATGGTTAAAAGAACCAGCAAGCCTCAAGTCTACACTTTAAAATCCTAACCTAAAAGCTAGAAATACAAAAATAATTGCTTTAAATTTTGAAATCAGCTGTTAAGGGTCGGCTCTAGCTGTTGGCCATGTTGGTTGACACTCCATAAGACCAATGTTAAATTAAAATCCATATTTTTCCTTTATTTTTGATCGGATAATTATGAACGATATGTCATTTAAAAGCTATGGCCAATACGCATGCAAATGGCTTTTCCAAAATTAAGAAAAACGTTTTGTTTAATATTTATTAACAATTTAAAAAAATAATTTTTAATAATTTTTTATGTTGCCACTGTTAGTTATAGCGAAAAAGTACCAAGCCATTTGCATGAAGAATTTCATCCCCAAGAGTTTGGTATTTTTTTGAAAACGCTATTTGAACAATTGCAGGTTTTAAATGGATTTAGGCTGAGCAATGTCCGTGTAACCTACCGCCGCTATAGGGTGACTTTAAATATTTTTTTACGATGTAACTATTAATTATAGCGAAAAATTATCAAGCCATTCGGATGAAGAATTTTGTCCCCAAGAGTTTGGTATTTTTTTGAAAACGCTATTTGAACAATTTCGGGTTTTAAATGGATTTAGGATGAGCAATGTCCACGTAACCTACCGCCGCTACGCTGGAGTCGCAGGTTGCTTTCTGTTTTACTAGAGCCGACCCTTAATGGAAATATTGGAGCAAACAGCTATATTATCTGTTATTTTATTCAATTGGTTGCTATGGTAATAAATGTAAATACACGTGTTGGTTTATCATTCTAGGCCTAACCTAAGAATTTTTTCCGACTAAATTTACAAATATTGAAATAAAAAAAGGTTTTTATTGAAATGAGTTATAGCCTATGTTACTCAGGGATAGTGTAGCTTTTTTTTAGTAAAACTATTTTTTCAATCGGTTCAGTAGTGCCAGAGATTACCCCCTACATACAAACAAACAAGAAAACCCACTTTACCTCTTTATAATATTAGTATAGATTCTACCATGTTGATTGTAAGGGTAAGAGAATGCTTAGTAAGAGATCAAGTTTAGTTTTAAATGAACAAGTACATTTGTAACATAAGCAATTCTATTACAATATGTTACAACAACAACGCCTTCAACAATGCAGTATCTGGTGAAACCTGGGTAGTCATGTGTTATTAGCGAATTTTCATAAGGAAGATGAGCTATGTTGAGACCTAAGGTCGGGAGTAGTAAATGAGCATCGATCATGGTCCCCAGAATACGTTTTAGGGTGACATTAAAAATGTTGTATATATATGTATATTGTGTTTGCACTCTAATTTCCGCATTTTAAGTCGATTTGGTCGAAATTCGGTTGTCTAAGTCGCTCGGACAAGTTTGTCAGCCAAAAAATCTAACAACCGGAAACACGTTTTTTGACCGGAAGTAACTATATTCTTAGATTTTTCGTACTAGAATGAAACGTATTTGATTTTATATAAAAAAATAAATGTAGGATATTATTCTGAATTTTTTACACGATCTTATAGCTCGCTTGGTTCCCTCAAAATCGATCAAAACGTAAACTACCATAAAAGTACCCGGTTAAAATCAACGTGGGGAACTGTCTGATCCGAGGCCGACGGCCGAGTTTGTACTCTGCGAGCGAAGCGATGCAGTCCATAACCCGTGGCCGCAAGTTCGAGATGGAAACTCGCAAATTGAGTGTTTCCGTTGCAAGTGGAACGAAGCTGGAGGCTTAGGTGCAAACGTTAGCGCCTGTTCAGCGCGTACGTTAGTAGATCTTTTTCCCAAATAGTTGGTTGAAACCCTAAAACATATAAATGTAATTTTGGAAATTCACTCAACTCATGTCAGCGGTTCAGTTGCGTTGTCGAAATATTATTTAATTGCATAATACAACCTAAAGATATGGTCATTATTTCAGATTCTGCCTTCGTGTTCCAACTATATGATATTTGCAACCGACCATCATATTGGAATACAAAAGTTACCTTTAGATGGTAACCCGTACAAGTCCTTGGCGATTGTTGCATCTCCTTCACGGGTAAGTGATTCGGCTGTTTCGGTTTTATACAAATAGTTTTTTTAGTATTTAACCCGAGGCAGAGATAATTTTGTAATATTGGCTCATAGACAAAACGTCTTTGAAAATAAAAAAAAAATAAAAAATAACTTAAATGTAACAGAGGCTACTATTAGAAATAAAAAATGAAAATAGTATAGCTAAATTTTTTTAGGACTATTAAAAGAATATATGATTTCAAAACCTCTGTGTGGATTCTATTAAGAAGTACTCCGGATTGCCGTAATGTAATAGCATACATGATATATTGCTGTAGTTTGCTAATTTAAAGAACACACTGTGTTAGTTTGTAGTGTAAATTGGTTTTGTAATATTGGCACCATTTAAGTTGTTATGTTACCAGGGCTGTTCGCAAAGTAACCTCTGTTTTTTTATTAAAAAAACACACATTAAAGTAGATACAAAATTTGTATTACATACATCTTAAAACAACTTTGCTTTACTTTTCAACAAAGTTTCCATGAACATTTAATCACTTATCATGCCAATTAACTACCTTTGAAATTCCTTCAGCAAAAAAATTCCCACCTGTGCCTTGAGCCATCCGGTGACCGCATCTTTGAGCTCTTCATCATCCTCAAATCGCTGGGAGCCAAGACATTTCTTCGTATGCATAAAGAGGTGGAATTCGCTGGGAGTCAAATCTGGGCTGTACGGTGGGTGCCTAAAAACATTCCATTTGAACTGGCCCAGAAGGTCTTTGGTTTTCTGAGCAGTATTTTCAGGATTTTCTTTGTAGCACCCATTTTGGCAAGCGACCAAAAAACAACTAGCGCTCAGACGACCTTCACTCTACCGTGGCTGGACGTCAACTAACCTGCTGCAAGAATGGCAGCACTACTCCCTCCACTTCCCAAGCAGTGAGCAAACGAGGGTTACTTTCCGAACAGCCCTCGTACAATGATATAAATTAAGTTATTACATTTAAGCTTTGTTAATAATCTCTAGTATGTCACAACCGTGTACTATTCTTTGTAATAACAATTTACATGTTAATAATTTACTTATTTGTGGATCCGAGACATTTGAGAAAGCATATGTTTATGAGTAAAGAAAATACATATACATTGATTTTAGTTCAATTGTAAATTATTGTAGGCCTAATACATTTGCAGGCCTTGTATTGGCTAACCTAGTTGTAGTTGGTATTCTGACTACAGTCAGAAGCCTCTATTTAGTTCAAATGTTTTTATGTTTCAGATTGTCAAATTTTGTATTAGCTCAGATGGGAACTATTTACTTACATTAGGCATAAATGGACAAAATATAATCATGTGGAACATCAACACTAAGTTTGTATACTACTTAAGCAATAAGCTACACAGTACTTGTTTAACCAATATACAGTCAACTCCCGACTAAACGGGATCGGTTTATACGGGTTGCGGCTCAACCGGGATCGTCAACCGGGCCAAGAGACAAGAGAGGTGGTGGGGCGAGAAGTGAAAAGAAAAAATACAGGTGACAGGGGGGCAGGCGGCCTTGTAGCAAACTAATAACGACTAACACAAAACTGATGCTACTGCAAACACGAGTAGCAGTTACTAAGTAGCAGTTGTGTTATTGACGTCTCTAGCCGAAAGTGACACACGGCACAGATCTGAGTTACGTCGAAGGCATTCTTGACTATTTAGACGGTCAAGGTGATGCATTATTATGTGACAAGCTCGTGTTACGAAAAATAAGATCCACAATTTTTAAAAAGGAAGCAAACGCGAATAAACAAAAAACTCTGACGGACTATAATCGTGTTTGAACATTGTAAATAATATAATTATTGCTGTACTGCTATTTCAATCTAAATAATGCAGTGTTTATAATTTTTTATACGTTTTAGGTGTGATTAAAGGTACAGTATATCCATTAAGTTTATAATTCTTGCATAATACCTTGTATTTGTGCCCTATACTATAACGAATTGCTTTAACCGGGATTTCACATTATCCGTGAGTGTCTTGCCGGTAATTATCCTGGATAATCGGAAGTTGACTGTATCATCGTTTAGTTAACAACACTGCATAAGATTACAGTAACGTTCCACGAGGGACGAAAAACCGCTTATTTTCAAGTACATATATTATAGTGTGTATTTATAATAGAACGATATTTTTACTTATGAAACATTTTGGATACTTTTTTCTATTGAAGAAAAGAAATTTAACACGTCCACTGCTAAGGACGCACATGTGAGCTTGACACTGGACACTATGAGAAGCGGCCGACACACAGTCTATTGCGTGCTTCGCACGCCAACCCCTATATTGGAAACTCATTGTTTTGTATCCAAGTCACTGGTTATAATGAATAAAATTTATTATGTCCCTCTATGTGACTTTTATTATAAAGTACTTTACTTACGGTACTTACTCCATGACGCGTTTCGGAACTGGTTCCATCATCAGATATCCCCCTGCTGAGGTCGTCATAATATTAAAATAAATTCAAAGGAGCCTTTGTCAAATCCAACTTCGCACGCCACATTATGGATGAAGACCATTCTTACACTAGCTTCGAAAATAATTTCCGTCCATTACATATATGTAACAAAAGCAAGCTAATGGACGCACTAGAAGAATACGAGATATATAAGGCACAATCAATGAATCCGGAGCATGTTTTAAACGACCAACTAAATTTTAAATCTAATTTAATGTATGACTTCGCGATAAAATTAGATAAGGAAGACAAACAGCAAGCGCAGTAAGGCAGGAAGGGGAAACAGTGAAATTAGTAGTCAAACGTAGTCGATGGTGTGCACACGCGGTGCATTTTTTGTGTTCTTGTGTTTTGTGTTGATGTGTGCGTGTATAAGTATGTGTTATGTTTCTTTTAATAATTTATTTTAATGTTATGACGACCTCAGCAGGGGGATATCTGATGATGGAACCAGTTCCGAAACGCGTCACGGAGTAAGTACCGTAAGTAAAGTACTTTATAATAAAAGTCACATAGACGGACATAATAAATTTTATTCCCTATATTGGGAGTATTTTCAATACACAGAGCATTAAGTGCCTCGTACGCCAATTTTAAGCCTACGTGCTATGGACGCACATGTGCGTCTGCTTAAAAATATTAGTGATTATTACGTAGAAAGGTTTCAAAATAAAAAATAAATAATTTCTTCTCATTTAGGCTATAAATATAAAAAATAAAAGGTCAGCTCCTAGCATAGGAAGTACGAAATTTGCGTAGCAGAAAACATGTTAAGTTAATAAATAATTTACTATGTTAGTTAGGTGCATTGAAGCCTACAGATACAGATAGGCAAAAAGATACAGATACAATGGAACAAATTACAGATAGGCGGTATTAAACTGAAAACCATTGTAGTTAGGCGGTATCGTCTTCATAGAATATGACCAAATCATGGTAGTTTTTATGTTAGTTTATAAAAGTTCTGTAGATAGGCGGTATTGGCGGTATTGTATCTTAGCAGTCTGCTTTGTAAACCCAATTAGGCGGTTTAGTTTTTGAGCAATCTCTAGGGTTTTCGCCGTAAACATTGCATTAGCCGATGCTAAACGTCCACCAGAATGAGTTGGAACCAAAAAGTCAATTTTGTTCAAAATAAAATAATTTACTACACATATAAGTATTTTACCTGATATTCAGTCCAACGTGTGACTTCGTTATGCTGTCCTATTTACAGACGCGTTTTGAGATGGTAATCTCATTTTCAAGTGTATATTTTCGCTTTTCAGGTCGTCATATATTCATAAAAACACAAATACATTAAATAAAAAAAGTATGTACACAACACATAACTTATAGCGCTATATGGTTGTAGTTAGTTGGTGTACACCATCGCATCGTCTATGGTAAACTAAACCAAATAGCCTACTTTTATTGGCCAGTTCTATCTTGATAATCGAGGACTGTGTCGTATAAGTCGTTGGACTGAAATGACAGGTGATCATTTAATATATTATTGGGGTTGTGTCTGAATCCTTCAAAATTTTCGAATTCTTCAATAGCGTTTGTTAATCTTCTCTTTATGCAATAATGAAGAGGCCTGATAAAAATGTCAGGCAGCATTGTTCACTAAGCGAGGATATATCGAAGCCATTAGTCCCCATCTGGTAATCACTCTTTATTGCTGGTAATGTTGGGAAATATTGGACTGGAGCCTCTATGGACATGGGTTCAGACTTAACGTTAGCTGGGGAGTCCCACAGGAATCGGTTCTGAGACCTCGATTGTTCAGTACTTACATTAACTTATGTACTCATGATTTTAAAATATAGCTACACTTCAAAATGAGAGAAGAAATGCAGAATGCATGAACCAACATAACTTAAATATTTCTCTGTGGGCAAAACATGGTTTGTAAATACAAAAACGCCTAATATTTTGGTGTTATTCCTGACTGTTAAACGTAATAGATCCAAACAACTTCCTTAGACTTCGGTTTGATTATGACATCTTAGACTATTGCCACAGAGTAAAATACCTGGGACTGTTCATTGATAATAAACTGACACGGAGTGACTATAAGACTAAAATGTGTAGTAGAGTTTTTGAAGGGATACATACTTTTTTTTAATTCACGATTAAAGATCCTGCCATTCCACGTTGGGGTGCTACTAGTGAAATCTGTAATATTTCCTTACTTTACTTACTGTGACACTGTAGTTAATGATATGCCTGTAGTGTCGGCCCAACAGATTACAGCAGGCATAGAATTATTGTATAGATTTTATTTTTGGCCTACAACACAATATTCGTGTTTCTCCTTTTTATTCATTATGTCGTACTATCCAGATTGCTACAGTGCTTTACTAGGTGGAATAAGTAACGATTTAACGTACTTTAAGGTAAAACTTGAAAATATTGAAATTACATAACATTTATTTGCAGATGTTCTGACTACGTCGAATGGACAGGAGGCAAAGATTTACAACCTTATTATAGCATGATAGAAGGAGGCAGAGAAGGCGGTTTGTGGGGTGATATCATCAATTACTTCTGTGTAGGACAGATTTTACATCAAGGAGAATATCCTAATATTGCGCAAACGCTGTCTGATGAGATACCTATTTGTGAACTGTCTGACATTGTCAGAGGTATTGGATTCTTCCCTACAGAACATGAGGTAAAAGAAATGATTGTGATAGCTAGCAACTTGTCATTAATGATTCTAGAATCGTCATGATTAGTCCCTCAATTTAAATTTTTGACTACATAGCAAAATAGTTAAGATTGTCTCTTTCAAATGTATATAGTAAAACTTCTTTTTCTTATTTGGTTGATTTTAAATTTCAAAAAGTAAGTTACTTTATACTCTTAGTAATTACAAGGGTAAACATAAGTTGGAGTTAGAAGTAGGACCAAATGTTTTTTGAAATAAATTACCTAGCTTACCTGAATTCTTGTAATTCATATATTTACCAGTACTAAGCATGTTTGTTTTTTATCGATATAACATCTAGTACTTTTTAAATCTACATATATAAAAGCCAAATACCACTCACTGACTCATCACGATTTCTCAAAAAACTACTCAACGGATTAGAATGAAATTTGGTATGTAGCTTCCTCTAGGGCCCTAAGTGCTCGCTAAGAAAGGTATTAAAAAAAAAAATCGAAATTTTAGGGAGGTTTGGGGGGGGGGGGGGTCAAAGTTACTAAAAATTCCACCAATAGATTGGAATGAAATTTGGTATGTAGCTTCCTCTAGGGCCCTAAGTGCTCACTAAGAAAAAATTTGTAATTTTAGGGTGGTTTGGGGGGTCAAACTTACTAAAAACCCCTATAAGAAATACATAGTGTAATATATTTATTGATATATTTTGTTTGTTAATATACATTTAACTTTGATTTGTCTACCCGTGCAAAGCCGGATCAGGCAGCTAGTTTTATATATAATTAAAAAAATGTATACTCAATTCAGTTTTTACTCAAGTGTAATTCATTTGATTTCAGATAAGCAATATGTATTATGAAGTCTTAAGCAAAATACAAGATAAATCAAATGCGAGGAATAAACATACGATTAAGTTTAACGACTTTGTACGGTTGTACATCAACCATAGAAATGTTCTCGGATTAACCAAAGACCAGCTGGAAGAAGCTTTCTTAATGTTTTCGACTGAAGGGCAAACAGGGTCTCAAATTGTTTTGAAACCAATTTTTTTAAATTTGCTTAGAAAAAAAGGTAAGAATTCCAAACGATGTTTTAAAAGTATTTTATCTTATTAATAGAGCTTGAACGTGTTAAAAACTTATTGAACCAATTGAGTAAAAGGATTATGATTGGTTTAATTGTTCTCGAAGGATACTTCTATTGTTACCAAAGCTAAAATGTTGTTAAAAACTTGAGGAATCCTTTAAGCAAAATTTTCATGACTTGTATAGTTATTGTACGTTTCAGGGGAAGTAATGAAGACAAAGGAAATAGTCAGATGTTTTAATGTACTGTGTGGAAAGTCTTCTAGTGGAAGATATCGGGGAAGTGATGGTGAAGGGTTGCTTCCATTTCTTTCTTATGTAAGTTGTTATTTTATACTGAAACAAATGTCTGTATATATAACTTAAATAGATCAACATAGTTACCAAGTCCGTTCAGAAGAGCGCGTTATCACTTCCCCTAGAATTGCTGGAGTATATAGGGTTTTCGTGGCAGCATATAGTACAATATCAATAATTACACTGTGTATGATCCGCAAATCAGTTATTACGTATCTTTTACAAGACAAGAGATTTTATTTTTTGATTTCAAAAAATTTTCAAAAACATTTGAACTTAAGATATTCCTACGTCCATCTTATATATTCTTTTTGGAAATAGGAACTTAACTGTCCAACAATGTTGCCAGTTTTACTACTACATGTAGGTACTATTAAATAAAACCGATCAGAGAGCTCTGTATTGTGTCTGGTGAGTAAGCCTCGGTCTAGGTTGACGTGGATAGTTCCGTCTCTTTTTCTCCCATATGTATCACACGCACACTCGCTGTTACTGCTTCCTTATCTTTTGATATCGCCATCGTGTCTTGTGAGACGTTGCTCCGTTGGCATATTTACAAATAACAAACAATCTCCTTGATGGTGTCATCTTGACATTAACTATAGATTGTTATCTACTCACGAAGGCGCTGAACAGCTGCTCTATGTTCGAAATATTATATTAGTAGAATTTGTTTGCACCTAAGCCTCTAGCTTCGACTTACATGCTGCTTCGTTCCACTCACACTGGAAAAACTCGACCTTGCGGCCTCGGGTTATGTTCTGCTTCGTTTTGCTCGCAGCGTACACACTCGGCCTTCGGCCTCAGAACATAAAATGCCCCCACATGGATTTGAACCGAGTACTTTTACAGTAGATTACATTTTGATTAATTTTGGGCGAACTAATCGAGCTATAAGATTGAGTAAAAAAACAAAATGCACGGAATAATACCCTACATTTATTTTTTTTAGATAATACCCTGAAAAAGTTTCATTCTAGTACAACAACTAGTTACTTCAGGTCAAAAAACCATTGTTGAATTTTTTTGGCTAACGAACTGGTCCGAGCAACTTAGACAACCAACGTGTGTACCAAATTTGGACTAAACCGGACTTAAAATACGGCCGTTAGAGTGCGAACACATATACACGTAACATTTTTAATGTCAGCCCAAAACATATACTGGGGACCATGATTAATTCTCATTTACTACTCCCAACTTTATGTCTGATCATAAGGGTCACTGCAATAGCTCGTCTTTCCTTTGGAAATTCTCTAATAAGTCCATACAGTAAGGAGTAATGACAAGTGTAGCCAGAGTTGTTGTTTAGAACTTGTTGATGAAATGAAGTGCACTATATAGAAAACTCTGGCTACTCTTTTACTCTTGACATGAAATAACTTTTTTGACTTATTTTAACCCTCTCCGTGCCAGACTGCCCAAAGTGACGTTCTCTTAGGCGCAAGATGCAACCATTTCGAACCTATGTGAGAATTTGCATAAATTAAATTTGTATATTCGGTTAGTTAATACACTTAAAATCATCCAAACTTAATAAAACCGGCACCATTGGAAAGGAAATCAATTAAACTCTAATTTTTGTATTTAAAACTTTTTCATAAAACGTATATTTACATACGTAATCATCGTTTTAAAATATGTAGATCAAATTATAGCTGTTTCACCCGTGAATTTGCATACAATTGTACTGTTATTTCCCACTTCTTCAACGGGCAAGCCCAACCTACAGAAGTATTTCTATCGAGATTATAAAGCTACCATTGGATTTGTCAAGATTTTATCTTTCTAATAGTGCCTTCCAATCAGATGTCACTATTTTACATGATTTATGACGAAGATTTCTGTAAACCCTTGCGATTGGACAGTTTTTGTCAACTAAGATAACGCCTACAATATCGTATGTTTTGGACAGATTTCTTTTCACCATTTTGTAGAAAATAGTTTGATTTTTCTAACAGTTGGAAGTAAACTAGAAATAACCAGTTATTTGTATGTCTAGACAGCAGTGGAAAGTACTAATTAGGGCATTCTGGTGAGAACGTCCTTCGCTTATCGCTCCTACGTAATTCAAATGTCCCTTCCTGCCTATAGTAATATCAACGGGACGTTTCATTACATTGATGTCATTTTGTTATTCAAATAAAGATAACTCAAACACTTTTGTGAACTAAGGAAAGACAACTATACCCTTCTTTTCTTTGATTTATCCTCTACACTTTGTTATAATAATATTTCATTTTTGGGCAAAGCATAATATGTTACACTGATTTAAATAAAAACCCGAACCACAAAACAAGGAACAAAAACTATAGCTAAACAACTAAATTGTAAGTTAAGTTTAATACCTTACCCTTATGTACATCTCGATGACATGGTCATCATCCTCAGAGGGTTTTAACACTACAAACCCCCCCCCCCCCATGAGGATGATGACCATGTCATCGAAATGTACATAAGGGTAAGGTATTAAAGTTAACTTACAATTTGGTTGTTTAGTTATAGTTTTTGTTCCTTGTTTTGTCGTTCGGGTTTTTATTTAAATCAGTGTGATTTTGTCGCCACAGTGCTCTTTTATTTGTTTAAAGCATATATTAGTAAATTACGTTTCAAACTAGGCCTAATTTTGTTAGCAGTCGTGTATTTGGAACATAAAAACTGGTGTTTTCAAAATAAGAAATTTGAAATTGATATATGTTTTTATACAGTTCTATTTAGAACTAAATTACAAAACTTTTTTACACTTACGAAAAAATTACAAAAAATGTTTACTACTAGTTATGTAGGCCTAAAGTTTAACTTTTTCCTTTCGTTACTGAACATTTTTGTTTCTTGAGCTAATAACTTTTACAATTTTACATCAATAAATTTTTTAATTGCATATATGAATTCTTTGAACCTTTCTCTACAAAAAAGATACAGCACACTTTTGGATTGGGATAGAATTACTATTTTTGGCAA
>JAGFPH010002959.1:4482-26240 GCA_018207615.1 Philaenus spumarius | reverse complement strand
GTAGTTTTTGGATTGAAGAAGGAATCTGGTATGTGCGAGTCAAAGAATTCCCTCGTTTTCAACTCATTTTCCCTCTCTTCTGAAAACACATAAGCTATGCGTTTAACCCGTTTCAAAGAGAATAACATTACCACAATACATTTCATTTACACATTATGTTTTACCTGCAATGTCCTCTGAGGGGCCGCACTCAATATAGTTTACAGTCCAAGACACAACTCCAAACAATAGTGACACTTTCCATAATTTCATTCTTAAACCTGGACAGAAAGAATAATAGTTATCAATGAATTAAATATATATTGAGTGGGCCTACATGTTTCTGCCTTTAACCCTAGAACTGTCAATGTTAATTCAATCCAAAAGTGTTGCGTGGCTTTATTGTACAGAAGCGTTCAAATAATTCATATATGCAATTACAAAATTTATTGATGTAAAATTGTAAAAGTTATTAGCTCAAGAAACAAAAGATGTTCAGTAACGAAAGGAAAATGTTCAACTTTAGACCTACATATCAAGTAGTAAACAATTTTTGTAATTTTTTCGTAAGCGTAAAAAAGTTTTGTAATTTAGTTCTAAATAGAACTGTATAAAAGCATTTATCAATTTTAAAGTTCTTATTTTGAAAACACCAGTTTTTATGTTCCAACTACAAGGGTGCTAACAAAAGTAGGCCTACTTTATAACGTAATTTAGGAATATTTGCTTTTCCCAAAAATTAAATATTATTATAACAAAGTGTAGAGAATAAATCAAAGAAAAGAACTGTATACATGTCTTTTCTTAGTTCAAAAAAGTGTTTGAATAATCTCTACTTGAATAACAAAAGTGAGGACAAATGTCTGAACTTCCCATCCTTGCTACACATACAGAGAAGCGCGCGTAAACGGCCTATCTATTGCATGTTAGAAAAGTCCGTTGGGTTCGAAATTCAAACTTGGTTTGAGACCGTGAAAACACAGACTTTCCCACGGTCCTACACAACAAACCTGTCTATAGTAACCCATATTTGTTTCAAACTAAATGTTAGCTTGAATCATTCTCTACTCAATGGTAGCAAAAGATTTCTAAAAATAGAATGACATCACCCGTCTTTCACGTGTTATAAATAAGGCTGTTTATTGGTTGGAAAAGTAACCAATGCAAGGGTCTACAAAACGCCCCCATATCTGTAGATATATCTGACGGAATTTCGATTGGCTGGCAAGTTTATTTAGAGGGAATTGTAACAGATCCAATGGTATATAAATTTAACTCATACAAAGAACTTGGCGAGCTGTAGATAGAGAGGAAAGATGCCTTATTTCGTTAAGTTTTGGAAGAAAATCCGCGCGACAGTTGAGTTGTAAAAAACTAATAAACTGCAACGGTGATTACGTATGTAAATAGACGTTTTAGAAAAAACTTGTAAATACAAAAATTAATGTTTAAATCATTTCCTTTCAAACGGTTTTTGAGTTATTGCGATTGGATGTTTTTTAGTGGGTGAAATATTCAATAAAAGTTGAGTTGTCACAGACTACACAATTCACTACCGCCGGGCGTTGAGACCACTCAATTTGAGTGGTCTGACAGTTAAAGGGTTAACTCCTTCTTATGCTACTGTGACACTGTAGTCAGTGACACGACTGTGGGATTGGCTAATAAACTCCAACGCGCTCAGAATTATTGTATTCGATTTAAACAAAATTTAAAACGTAATGATCATGTTAGTCAATATTGTAAACAATTTTATATCTTTTAAAATTTGATGCATTTAAATCTTTTCATATTTTAACTACGTTTCATACTGTCCTTCAAACTAGAGTGCCGACTTACTTGGCAAATAAGTTTGTTTTTGCCTCGGTTATAAGTACAAAAATTACAAGAAAGGGGTCGACAATGCTCATCATTCTCAAGCACAGAACTGTAAGAATAATAAATCTTTTACAGTAATGGCATGTCGCTTGTGGAATTCTCTACCAGATTCTTCTAAAGCTATTGCTAGCCGTGATCAATTTGCAAAATTATTGAAACTTCATTTCATGAATAGTATGGACGTGGGCTGATATCTTTGCTCGGGGTATGTAGAAAATGGAATTTGTTTAAATTGCTTATTTATATTTTATGGTGTATGAATGTGCGCGTGAATGTTGTTATAAGTAGTTTATTCTTATACTTCAATAAATATGTTTAAAATTAGGCAATTTTATTTTATAAGGTTTAAGAAACTGTATTAGTTTAGGATTTTTATTTTTTAATTCTTGTGTTTTTATGTGTATTTTTTTTTGTCTTTATTGTGTACTAGTGGACCCGGCAATGCTTCGCTATTGCTTTATTTAATTTTAAGGGTAGTTATAAAATTTCATTCTTTTGACTTAAGTTATTGAATTGCAAATGGTGTTTATGTCAACAATTTATATAAACAATATTTTAAACAGCATATATGTAAGTAAATAGATATGTAACAACCGATGTTTGAATTGAATTATAATACAGTAAGCATTTTTCGTTGATTTTTGTTTGTGTTGTTTGGCAATCTAATCTAAAAAAGCTGTTTTGGTTTTTAAAGAATAATAACCCGATTATAAATTAGAGAAATTGGTTGCAAATAAAAGTGTTTTGGTTCATTGTAGGCCTAACCTAAAATTATGTTCAGTTTTTGATCCATAACAGTTGCTTTATTTATAATAATATGTAACAACCGATGTTTAAATTGAATTAAAATATAGTAGGCCTAAGAATGTTTTATTGATTTTTGTTTGTGTTTGCTTTTAATTTGTCAATTTTTAATCTAAAAAGCTATTGGTTTTGAAGAATAATAACCTGATTATAAATTTGCTAAAGTTGCTATGGTAATGAATGTAAACAAACATGTGTTACTAAGCATTTTATACGAACAGCTGTTTTTGAGCGCTATGGTCTTGAGTCCATACAAAAGCGGCTGTTTAGTTTTTTCCAAATTTGAAACTTTTTAGGGAATTTTTTCAAATTTTTCTTTATATAAAAACCTAGTTCGGACTATTACGAACATTTTAAAACAAAAAATTGCCAAATTGGTCCAGCAGTTCTCAATTGATGCGATTTCAAAGAAACAGCAATTCATTTTTATTATATAGATTACTTTCTCCACCCTATACGCAGTTTGAATTTGAATTTTTAGTGGAATTATCTGTTTTGGTGCTCCCTGAACCCCCAAAAAATGTTTAGTGGAATTATCTGTGTTGGTGCTCCCTGAACCCAAAAATACTTTTAGTGGAATTATTTGTTTTGGTGCTCCCTGAACCCAAAAAATGATATTTTGGTGATGTCTGTCCGTGTGTCTGTTAGGATGTGTACAGAGCTGGAGTCCATACCAACGGTCCGATTTTGATGAAATTTGGTATGTAGGTGTAGTTCTGGAATATCTCCAGGCACTTTTTTCATTTTTAAAATTTTTTTATTTTTAAGGGGTTTTACCCCTCAAAAATGACCAAAAAACGAGAAAAATCAAAATTTCTCAAAAACGGCTCTAACGATTTTGATCAAATTTGCCTTATTTGTAGCCCTTAATGTACTCTACCATATGCAAAAAACCGCATCTTTCTAAAACTCCTCGTTTAGGAAATAATAATAATAATAACTGATTTTCAGGGGTTTTTGGCCAAAAAAGGGGTTGTTTTTCAAAATTTTTCAAAACCTTTTTTCGTGCATCTATACAGGCCTAATTGACCTGTTTGGTGCAAATTTGTTCGAAATCGATCGAATAGTTTAAATAATAATATAATATAATATGGATGTGTGTTACATGCATCTAATATTTTCCATGGTAACATTTTCATACTTTTGCAATTCTAAATAACCACCTCATGTGCTAGTCTTGGGAAGGTATAAAGTTTCAACTGGGAGAAAGTATGTGGCAGTTATCTGGTACCGTTTATTTTTGTTTTGTTTTAGGCTTAAGTTAAGTGTGTCAATATGTTTCAAAATTTGTAATTGTGTATGGTTTAAGTGTACGAGAGGACCTGATGGACCCGAAGTAAAGACTATTCTCTATGCTGATGCAAAAACTTACTCAGCACTTACTTACTGATATTCTACTCGGATATTTTACTGGAATAAGGACCGAATATTTCCAAGTTGTGTGGCTACTGAACAGGGAATTAATGCCTTCACTGGAGTGGTGTTGCCTTTGCCATGGCAGCGGGGCACGTGGGTCAACAAAAATACCGGCGATAATGTTTAATATCTTTTTCATGTGTCAAATTAAATATAGAATAGTTGAAACTGAAAAGCAAATGTATATGGAAGAACTGTAAAACCATTTGCCAATAAGATTAAACGTAAGATGGTCCAGGCCAGACCCTGCTGCATCAATATCATTTATAAGGCACTATTGTGCCTCCTGCACCCTGGTATAAAATGTTTACAAAGCATGGTTTGGTTTTATGATTTTTATATTGATAGTATAAGACCTATGTTTTTATAACGTCAATGGAAAATCATCGATGTTTTTTATAT
The DNA here is from genome assembly GCA_018207615.1 of Philaenus spumarius. NCBI lineage: Eukaryota > Metazoa > Arthropoda > Insecta > Hemiptera > Aphrophoridae > Philaenus > Philaenus spumarius. Next base: position 21,761 of record JAGFPH010002959.1, on the reverse strand, counting down.
GGTCTTGTTTTATTAATGTCCATATTTTCGTTTGATTGTTTTTTAGTTCTTATAATATAAATTATAGTTCGGAATGTTATTAATTTGTTTGCAAAATAACTACAGTTGCTTTCCTTATTTTATTCGGAGTAGACAATATAAATATATAATATTGAATAGGTTTCAATTTGTTTATAAAATATAAAAATAGTAATGGATGTTTTATTGTTGTCGATGTTTTTAATAAATGTAATGTATTAATTATTTGTGATTGTAAAACTACTCAAAAATTTTTTAAACTGATACGTTTTGTTATCGTACTTAATAGTCAGTTTTGAAAAAAAAATCAAAAACGTTGATCCATTCGATATTTTTATTTTACTATTATCGTAATTTGGTATATAATGGATAACATAAACGCCATACTTATAATAGTCCTTTTTTTAACGCCAACCTACTCACAATAGACAACCCCAATAAATGTAAACATTAATGTCTCTCTGTTGATGTTCATCCCTAAAATATAACTACTTTACATACATTTACCAAATAATAATCTCAAATATAATAAGCAAATAAAAACATAAATTAACAGAAGTATACATTTTTAGAACTAAAGACATACCTATAGATTTTTGTTGTCCTTCAGTAACCAAGCCAGTTAGAGGCAGTCATTGCTGGAAATATACAATGTTTATGATCAAATTAAATTTGTTTGGATATTTTTTGTAATTTGAACAAAGGCAACTAATAATTCAGAAATAGTTTAGTATCAAACAAATTACTGGCTTTTGAATCTGTGGTGACAGCTTTAAAAATGTTATTTCTTCAAATGATTTATCACAATTTGAATTGAAATCATATTAATAATCAGTAAACAGTGCACCCTGTACACATAACTACAGTAGACCCGGTAATTCGAGTCTCGATAATCCAAGGTTCCGTGTAATTCGAGCCACAAATAGCATTGAATGCATTGTGACACATTCTTGCTGCTTGAAGAATACCGATCTTTAAATTTTTGTTTTCCAATGAATCTGTCAAGGGCGTTTGTACAATAAGTCACCGGTATAAATGCTTAACATTTTTTATAATGCCCATGATCTATTGGCTGTACAACTAAAGTCATGTTCGGGGAGGGGGAAAAATAACCGCAACGTTGTTCATATAAGTGGGGTAGAATTATGAACAGTACAAGTGTCAATAAACAATATGATTGTTCTGTTCTGTTTACAAAATATTTTGTCGAGATTTAACAACAGACAGAGATTGGGCAGAGCATCAACGACAAACTACAGTATCGGTACCTAGAGAATTCTCGGAAGGCAAAATTCTTGGAAACTGGTACCGCGTCTAGAATTACAATACGTGTACAAACACGTAAGTCCTGCCCCCTATGTCCAGCCCCGTTTTTACCAGACAGTGACCTATTTATCCAGCGATCCCTTTCACAGCACAAGATTTTATTTTTAGTGTTGAAAAAAAACTTCGAATTATCCATCACTTTTTTACATTGATGTCATATAAAGTTCAAGGCACCAAACCGAAACTTCGAGTTAACGGTAATTTCGAATTAAAGACGTTTGAATTATCCAAGTTCAAAAATAACATCGAAACAAACTTTTCTCGGCACTGCCATTTCCCCCTGGCGTGACATCGCAGCTCGTAAACGTTGCAGTGTAGTTAAACAAAAAACTATTTATGATTTCATTAATAAGTAAGTTTCTATTATTTACTGTGTATAAAATTACTTTTTTATCTCAGTGTTCAATACAAAATAATTGTTCTTCTGACAACATTGAATTGCATACCTTTTGTAAAATTAAATAAATTTACATGTCAAAATAAATAACATTTGACTTACACATCCTGGTCCATAATTAGATTCACGTAATTTCAATCGTGTGTTCACTTCTAATTGTTTGGTATTACAGATCAGCTTAAGTTAAGGTCTGATTCCAGTCTTATGCAATCATCAGAGCCTATGTTTCAGCTAATCTTTAAAATCTCCATAATCTTTTATTATACCAATTAATGTCATATCAACACGTAAATATAGACCTTGCCAACACTCGGTTCTATTTACTACATTTTATTTAAATCACATTTAGTACTAAAATTTTTAAATATTTGCGCTTTCATATTTTCAGTTGTGACTAATTTGATGAACGACTAATTAATTGTTTACAAAAGTGCGTCATGTCAACCGGGAGGTAAGGCTTGTTCGTCCGTCTAGTGTCGCAACAACACAGATAGTTTATTAGCTTTGATAACACAACCGATATCATCTCTTTGTCTGAAAATTTACTTTAATTAATTATAGGCCTACATAACTTACTGTCTTTAACGTTCTTGTGTGACGAGAAGTGACGGCTGTTTCAGTTTCTCAACCAATTTCACTTGTAATTGGTACTTACATTGGTGGTTTCTCTTGCTAAAAAGGTCATATTACAAAAAACATAAACACAAAAACATCATACATAGTCGTGAGTTGTACCATCAGGTGTTCATATTTTTCTTATTCGTGTTGGTACAGTATCAGATAATGTGATAAAGTGAAAGTTAATATGTTCATTCAGTAATAAACTACTGTCAAGTTTAAAACTCCTGTATAGGTATTTGAGATTGTTTCAACACATTTGTAAATTTTCCTTTTTTTCAAATCGTGAAAACTTTGAAAGTTGCCTCTTTTTTTTGTCTGATGTATTTTTCAAATTTATTTGTGGAAATGTTCTTTGTTTGTCCCAGGATAGTAATTGATAATATTATTATTATTATTTTTTTAACGTCCTGCTGTTTTGCACTTTAAGGCTAATGAAGACGGCACCTACAGTTTTACATGGAATCCGAACCACAGCCAATGATGTCTGTTAAGAAACCATTTAGAAAATTATTCGGGGTCAATGGGAATTGAACCCGGAACTTTTCCATTGATGGTTGCCATGACGATTGATAAAGCTTTCACGCCTTAACAACCACAGCCATCGTGGCTTGGGTGATTATTTTGATATGAACTATTAGCTTTCTAGTTTACAGTAAATGTGTACAAAATAAAGTATGGATTTATTAGCAATCATATCGGAGCCGAAAACAGCCAGTAAAAAAAATAAATATGTAACAACCTTTCTGTTTAATACAATAGCTCACAGGAATAAATTTGTTTTTAAATACATGTTTTTTTTTTAAGTTATTTGCTTGTTATGAAGTTTAGGTTTTTTTAAGATCAACAAAAAATACGTGTAATGCAGTTAATTAGGTGTCAAGTTTCTTTGTGTTATTATTGTCTTTCAAAATTACTACCAAACCAAGCAGACAGCCTAATCTGCCGTGCTTTGAAAGTGCCATTAACATAAATATATGTAAAGTATATAGTTTATTGTGTAGAACTATTTTTTTCCAATTCACCAAATATTGTGTTAGCCTACTTTTGTTGTGAATTAAAGCATTTTCATTTCAATAGCTCACAGAAGTAGCTGGGTTTACTTCTGTTCGGTAAAAACATTTACCGAATTAGGCCCACTGATTGATTCTACTGCAATGGGAATGCTTTACTTTGTTACTTTTTGCCGAAGTAATATTGTCTAAGACTGTTTTTAAAAATCCTGTAGTTTGGTGCATTTTGAGTGCTTTTAGGAAGCTTATTCATGAACTTTGCACCAACTTGTGAGGGAAGTTTACTGTATAAATTTAAAATGGACCAAGAAATAAAAGGGTTGCTCAGCTCACAAAAAAATTCCTTAGGTAATTAACCCTTAATTACTACGGACCGTCTATCAGACCGCGCGGGAAATTTCAACAGGGATTTCTCCCTCGCCTTGGAACACTGTATCCCGCACTTCACAGTACCTTCCTGACCTCGGGTGGTTAGTTGAGCAGTGGAATCGCACGAGTGAAATCGAAGCCGGTTTGTGAGTTATCGGTCGGTTGCGGTCTGAGATACGTTCCGTAGTGATTATACATACAAAATCGATCCATTGAAATAAGAACATGTGCATGTTTACAGTTGAAAAATATGTTGTCCTTGTTACTATGGTACTCAACAATAACAGATATGTTGGTTTCCTTAAATAATTCAAACACAATTTTCATTTAAAAATTTGTATAATATATATTGCATGTTTTACAGTATAAAATTAAAAAACCCCAAAAAATTATACAAAAACGAAATTTTTTTTTTTTCTTATTAGGTTATTAAAACAAAGTTAAAAAAAGTTAGGAGTGTGAATGCTACTTAAATATATATTTTTTAAAGTAACCACACATGTTTAAACAAAGCGGTCTGACAGACCCCTCCATAGTAGTTATGGGTCAAAAGACGTCCGTAATAGTCAAGGGTTAAGAAATCTGATTAGGTAATTTGAAAGAAACCGATTAGAAGAAACTATTGTTCAGACTTTGTTATTTTGTAAATTAAATTTCAATTTAACAAGAACATTGTTTATTTTTTTTTAATTAATAGTCTTCCAGAGGAAAATGTCAGTGGTTTATGGTTTAAATAAAAAAATTAAGTTAAAAATTGTTTAAAATAGAACATTAAAATAAAATATCATTTAATAACACTATTATTATATTACAGAAAGTTATAAATTTTAAACTAATATTATTAATGCAATAACAATAACCCTTACTTATATTCTTTTCAAACAAATATTAGTTTTTTTTTACTCAAAATCATTACAAAATCCATTTCTTACTACTAAGATTTAATATCCTACAACATATATTAATTTTTGAAATAAATAACAATGTAATTGAAATTGGTTTCCCGTTTTCGATTTAAAAAATATGGCAACCGTAGTCATGAGCAACCAACAAATTTTTCTAATGAACACATCTGGTATTTATAAAACACACTTTATTTACATTCACTTTTATTTTTTACAAAACAAATTAGCTGTTTCTACCGAATAATTTATGTACAAACTTAGGAACATGCCAAAATTTATGTCTATGCTTTATGCGATGCTTGCGTGGTATGTGGAACACTTGTTTCAGTATCGTAAATGCCGTGTCGTTTTTGGCAATGTGTATATCGATGAAACCCTTTCTCTTCGGACGTCTGATCGGTATCAGCGAAAGATGATGGTTGAATTGTCGGATACAATCGATGTGTATCGTAACCAGAGGCTGCATCCCGTGGCTGACTTCCATATACAGGCACAGACTGATGTCGTGCTTTGTGTACATGTGTATGTCGTAAACATAAAGGCAAGTATATACATGGTGAATACTTAGACGGTGACAGAAAGGTCTTGGATTACTTCCTAAACAAAATTTACAGATATAAAGTTACAGATATAATTTACCATTCATAAAGTTTTTAATTAAATTAAATAGTAGTTATAATATTGTTACAAGTAGCGTTACATTACAAACATGGCCGTAACCAGGGGGGGAAGGGGTTTGGGGGTTATAACCCCACAATTGTAAAAAAATATTTTTTACTTTGTTTACATTTAAATACGCTCTTAAGAGTAACTTGTTTTCAACACCTATGCAAATGTCAAGCTACAATCAATTATCAATATATTGCTGACATTATCTTTGGTCGAATTGGGCACTGGCACTTTATTTGATATACGATGCAGAATAGTGTATGGCCTTGAACACAACCGGCGTTTTCGTCCGCCACGGATTATTTGAAGTCGTCGTCATATCAACAGGAGAGTATTAGAGCATAAACATTGGTCGGAAAAATAAACAATAGGTTTATTTACCACTGACGCTCGCTGCCGCTACAACCGACGAATTTTCCACTTTCTCTGCCGAAACAGTGGCGAACGTGACCAAATGCATGCCAAATTTCTTTATTCTAGTATTTATTTCGTAGAATAATATCCTTCACCTGTGAGTGTAGTTCGTCAAATGACGAAACCTACATGCTTAAACAATTGAAAAATGCTTCTTCTAGTTCCTCAAATCAGGAACACAGTGTAGAATGCTCAAAAATCTTCTCTTCTTTTATTGATTGGATGAACCCAAATAAGTATATTTTTTTGCTTCCTTTTCAATCGGCGATGGAATAAAAATAAAGCGAGAGTTGCTCTCTGTTCATATCAATAAAACATTAAAAGAAATAATATACTACATAACACCCTTCGTGATTGATGAACTAGACACTTCAGTTTAATGAATCCCAATGAGGCTTTTAGACGGCATCGGAATATTTACCGTCCTGTGTGCACACTTTAAATTTTGTAAGCGGCAACGATAACGCAGCCGACAAGAAAATGCCGGGTGTGTTCCAGGCCTATGGTGTTAGAGGCAGCGGACGGAAAGATTTGGCGGGGGATGAGTCATGATTACTATTCTAAAATAGACCCAAATCACAATTAGAAGTGGAAAAGTATACACATCTATATATAATTTTAAAGTACTTTTGGGAAGCCTAAAACGTGTTATTTTGCATCTTAATTTAAAAAAAATTCCATATCCCCCCCCCCCCCGTTGTTGTAACCCCCTTCATGTATTCCTGGTTATGCCTATGATTACAACCAAAAGTTGGTAAGTGACAAAATCAGACATTCACAGGAATTACTTATCATAAAATATCGGTTTTTCTATATCAACTAATTGCAAATGTTTTTATGAACAACTGTGCACTATTAAGACTCATCAGACCCAGCCACCATTTTGAATTTCAACTCCCATAAGAGCAATGTTAAATGCGTAACAAGATTACTGGAGTAGAAATGATCAGAAAATTATTCTGAATGTGTCATTTTAAAGGTTATGAAAGTCCGAATGTGGATATCATTTATTTTGTTTTTAAGTTAGCTTTTAAGTAAATTTGTTTTTTGAGTTAACTCAAAATCAAAGTTTACTTTTTTTTCGTTAGTATTCAATAATGATGTAAAAAGCTCACCACATTCAAAATTTAGTTACTTTTCAAATGAAAGTAATTTAAATAAATTTTTAGAATTAATGACAAAAAATCTGCTCTTTGTGTTCCTACTCGAGTGTTTAGCGTGCACTCTGGCGGTTATTACATCAACTTATTGCTTGCGGAGGAATACTAGAAAAATAAAATATCCGTAAGTTTTGAATGCGTGAGAGAAAGGTGTGTTTTATAACACATAGTCACATACGTTGTCACGTATGCTCGTTTCAGTACGTTTGCAGTCGGGGTTATGACTGTCACCAACTAGTTTCCGCCTTAATGAAGCTGCCCTATATTTGTTAGCGGAAGAACGAAACACAAACTCAAAGCAGTAGTGCATAGATCTGCCACTTGGAGAGCTGCGGTCGACTCGAGAGCAGTGGAATAAAACAAATTAAAACCCACTTGAAATGTTTTTACTTCAAAAACGATATTTTTCAAAATTTTTTTTTCTTGTAAGCATTTACAAAGTTTTTGCTGTTAAATAAATATACAAACTGTTGCATAAATTATTGATTTTCTTGGTGGTATTTCTTGCCTTGTTAAAAACTGAACTTGTTAATATTATTAATAGTTTGCTAACTTTTTTTAAATGTAATAGTATATATTTTAGTGCTTTTCAGGATATACGTTCAGAAAGTATTAATGTAATAAAAAAGAAAAGTAGTAAAATTATTTACAATCTTCTAGCTGTATGCTCTAAATACATTTACTAACATTATAAAAATGTAAAAATGACAGGTTTAAGTTGCTCAGATCAATTACAAACGTTTTACTGTTGATAAAGCACTATGTTTGAACTTTATGTTATTAGTGAATTTCCATAGGAAAAATAAGCTATTGCAGTGGCCCTTATGGTAAGACCCAAGGTCGGGAGTAGCAAATTCCGCATATTGAAAGTATCTTCAATACACAATGCATTTCGTGCTCCGCACTCCAACCCCACGGTAAAATCCACCACATGACTTTGAATCGGGTACTTTTATGGTATTTTACGTTTTGATCGATTTTGGAGGAACCAAGCGAGCTATAAGGTCGCGTAAAAAAACAAAATATGCCGAATAACATCCTACATTTATATTTGTAGATAAAACTCTAAAAAAAATTAATTCTCGTAGGAAAAATCTAAAAAAATAGTTACTTCCGGTCAAAAAACGTGCTTCCGGCTGTTGGATTTTTGGCTAACGAACTCATCCGAGCGATGTAGACAACCAACACGTGTACCAAATTTGAACTTAATCGGACTTAAAATGCGGCCGCTAGAGTGTGAACACATATATACATAATTTTTAATGACACCCCAAAACGTGTTCTGGGGACCTTGTTCGGTGCTCATTTGCTACTCCCGACCATGGGTCTTACCATAAGGGCCACTGCAATAGCTCATCTCATTTTTCCTGTGGAAATTCGGTAATAACATGGAAGATTGGCCAAATCATGTATGGGAAATTGTGCGTAAATTTCGCACGTAATTTAAACATTACTTCTAGAACAAACAAAGCACAATCAAAATTTGCTGAACATTTCATTAGCGCCAATCACAAATATACAATTTAGAATCAAATATAAAAATAATCTAGCCGTGTAGGAAGTGTCTCATAGAAGAACAGGAACTATATAAACAGCAAAAAACAGATGCTCACAATTTATTATACAGCAATCTACTGTTCCAATCGCATATATTATTTGATATAGTTAGGAGACTCAAACAGGATTAACTATGATACATTTCAAAATGACAACCAGTGCCATGAAGCAATGACTAGTAGCTAACAAAGCAAAACTAGGAAAGAGCACGTGCTGACTGAACAATCCACCCGTAATTATGAATAATGTTTTTACGTATTTGTGTCTATATACAGTGCAAGTCAAAAGTATGGACACCCCCTGTTAAATTTTAAATGGATAAAGATAGAAAAATTAAACTCAGGACACCTTTCTAGGAAATAAAAATGAACTTTTTAGTCACTATTACAACTTTGCACATTTCCCCAAAATGGGATTTTTGGGGGCAGCTCAAAATGTTTAAATGTAAAGACCCATTAAGAGACATTTCATTTTAAAGGTCTTGATTAAAGAAGAACGGCAGAGACTAGAGCGTTCTATCTCAACCCAGTACAAAATGGCAGCTCATTGAAATTAAGTAAAACTTTATTGAGGCAAAACTTGAACATCCACATTCAGGTGGTAAATAACCCCAGTAGACAACCACTTTTCTTATGAACTCAAACCTGTTTTACAGTTATTACCTGCTGTAGGGTAGGCCTTCCTTATCTTAAAAGTTTCGAGGAAGTCCAAATTATTGTTTAATGTAATTGTAATCACACAGTGCTATTGTAATACATTATAAAAAGAAGTTTATTTTATTAGCTGTTGATTTTATCTGTTTCACAAATTCATTGTTTTAAATTAACAGTAAATTTCCTAAGTATTAGAACCAGGTTCTGAAAATTTCAATGAGGTACCATTTTTGTACTGGGTTGAGATAGAAAACTCTAGTTTCCAATGTTCTTCTCCTTTAACCAATACCTTTAAAATGAGGTATCACTTAATGGGTCTTTACATTTAAAAATTTTGAGCTGCCCTCCAAAAATCCCATTTTCAGGAAATAGGCAAAGTTGTAATAGTGACTAAAAATTCACTTTTATTTCCTAGAAAGATGTCCTGAGTTTCGTTTTTCTATCTTTATGCATTTTAAATTTAACAGGGTGTATCCATACTTTTGACTCACACCTGTATGTGGTGTATGAGTTGTGTATAGTTTTAAATGACGACAAGTTCCTGTAGTGTACGAACTGCAAGTATTAACATTTTGAATTCATTGGCTGAAACAAAAGTCAAAACCGCCATCTTGTATTGAATGTCGTAAAGGATTGTTTGACACAGAAAAGCTGAGGTAATATAGTTGCAGTAGCGTTGTTGTATTTACAGATATGGTACCGTTGTAGTGGTGAACTATTCAATTTAGTTAGAATTAATTATTTTATTCAAAATATTTATTATAACCTGAGGAAAAACAAAAATCTTTCTTTTGGGAAAAGCTTAAGCATCACAATTATAGTATAGTAGAACCCCTCTTAACCGGGACCGAGAACCTGGCCGGTTACCTGTTTGGCCGGTTGATCCGAGGTTCCCGTAAAAAATAGATTTTTGTTAAAAAATAACCTACATATTTCATAAATAACCAAGCAAATAATACGTTATTGCAACACATTTTATTTTATGTACAACATACATAAACAAACACCAACAAATTAAACATTTTTAACTTTGAAAACTGAATTTACATATACCGAATCAAAAAATCAGTTATTTTTTCTGTTCTTTAACAATCAAAGATTTTTAGTGCCAAGACTCTCCAATTTCGTACGTTCATCACGTCTAATGCCGTTGAATATTTTCCTGCTCAACATACTAAGCAATATGTTACAAATATTACATATTTTGCTCCCACGAAATTCATTAAAGGTTCTGACAAAGCAACAGATGAAAAATAAACGGTACCAGGAACTGGCACATACTCTCTCACAAACATATTTAAATTATTAAACAGATTCACTGAGACTTGTAGGGTGGGGTAGGAGAGGTGATTTTTTATTAAAGTTGGAGATTAACTAATAAATATTATTATTATTATCTAGAGAGAAAACTGTTCCATCGATTTCGAACAAATTTGCACCAAACACGTCAATTAGATCTTTATAGATGCACGAAAAATTGCTTTGAAAAATTTTGAAAAACAACCCCCTTTATGGCCATAAAACCCCCAAAAATCAGTTATTATTATTATTATTAGCTAAACGAGAATTTTTAGAAAGATGCGGTTTTTTGCATATGGTAGGACACATTAAAGGCTACAAATAAGCAAAATTTTATCAAAATCGTTAGAGCCGTTTTTTTATAAAAAAATAATAACTGATTTTTTGGAGGTTTTTTGGCCAAAAAGGGGGTTGTTTTTCAAAAATTTTCAAAACCATTTTTCGTGCATCTCAACAGGCCTACTTGAAATGTCTGGTGCAAATTTGTTTGAAATCGATCGAATAGTTTTCGCCATTTTGCTAAAAATCCCCCAAAAATCAGTTATTATTATTATTTTTAGCTAAACGAGAATTTTTAGACAGATGCGGTTTTTTGCATATGGTAGGGTACATTAAAGGCTACAAATAAGCCAAATTTTATCAAAATCGATAGAGGGTTTTTTTTATAAAAAAATAATAACTGATTTTTGGGGGTTTTTGCAAAAAAAGAGGGTTGTTTTTCAAAAATTTTTAAAACTGTTTTTCGTGCATCTATATAATCCTACTTGACATGTCTGGTGCAAATTTGTTTGCAATCGATTGGATAGTTTTCGCCATTTCGCCAAGAAACCCCCAAAAATCAATTATTATTATTATTATTAGCTAAACGAGAATTTTTAGAAAGATGCTGTTTTTTGAATATGGTAGGGCACATTAAAGGCTACAAATAAGCTAAATTTTATCAAAATCGTTAGAGCCGTTTTTTTATAAAAAAAAATAACTGATTTTTTTGAGGTTTTTTGGCCAAAAAGGGGGTTGTTTTTTAAAAAATTTCAAAACCCTTTTTCGTGCATCTATACAGGCCTAATTGACATGTCTGGTGCAAATTTGGTTGAAATCGATCGAATAGTTTTCTCTCTAGCTTTGTATACATACAGACATACAGACATACAGACATACATACAGACATACATACAGACAGACATTTTGTAAAAACCACTTTTTTGGACTCAGGGGGTCCCAAAACGGATATTTCCACAAAAATCTCAACATCGATTTTTTTTGCGATCACTATGCTTTCTCTATACTATAGTATAGTGAGAAAGTAAAAAGAAACAAAAGATGCCGCTTTGTCAATTGATTCTAAGAATAAATACAGTTGCCGCGGAAGCAAGAGGGGAATACAACTTACGCTCCCCCCTCCCCTGTTCTGTCTGCTACAACACTAACACACATTGCACACCTAATGTTGCGTCACCCCGCTTTATTTTCCAAGAAATGTCCGTTAAGCAATCAATGTTTAGCACTTCGGCCAGTTACAGTAATATAATCTGTTAGAGAAAAAAAAAACTCTGTTGTTCCATGGGATAGGCCGGTTAATCCGAAGGCCGGTTGATTTGAGGCCGGTTAAGAGGGGTTCTACCATAGATCATGAATAATAAAATAGATCATGCATGCATACGGGGGCTGTGTGCCGAAAAAAAGGTTGTCGCGAAAATAGTGCATGATAGCGCCGCGAGGTAGCGCTAGGGAGAAATCATTGGTAGCATTGGTGTTTCACCCAGCTTCCGTCGTTTCCCCAATAGATAGCGCCACTATCGTCGAATTTCCAGTGGAACGAAATATTGCATTGGATCGGAGTTCTATTAGGTTATCCAAATACAATGGTTCTACTGTATGAACAAACAAATTCCATAAGTTAGCATAACATGGCCAAATTGCTAATGGCAAGAAAGTCAGTGGTGCCACCTATCATGTTTTAATCACACTTCTAGAACAAATAAATTAAGTATAACATATTAGGATATTTTAAGCTAGGCCTAAAGTACACTGATTTAAATAAAAACCCCGAACCACGAAACAAGGAACAAAAACAATAACTAAACAACTAAATTGTAAGTTATGTTTAATACGGTACCCTTATGTACATTTCGATGACATGGTCATCATCCTCAGAGGGTTTTAACACTACTCAAAAAGTAGTTTTTATTTAAATCAGTGTGATTTTGTCGCCACAGTGCTCTTTTATTTGTTTAATAGGCCTAAAGGTATTATATAAAAGTTTAACTTACCCAATATGGGATAGTAAGCCATACGACGATTGTTAAAACTAAAGCTCATGATTAAATTTAAATACCCTGGTAAGCTCTGTATGTTGAAACAACCTGAAACACAGACTGGTGTTATTGTAGTGGCACTGTAAGACATTTACATATTGTAGTGAAGTAATAAATGAGGCGTTAATAATCTCACCTACAGCTGGCCACCGCCTTATAAATGAAAAGTTTATACAGCATCTACAGCGGTAAGCCCTACATTTACACAGATGGTTATCGTCTGATTCCTCTGTAGAGTTGGAGCAATGGATAACTCTGTGTGATATGTTAGGAGATACTTCCTTGCAATGTCCACCTTGCCTACATCTAGCCCTGGCCTGTTCTGTTTTTATAGAATTAGAATCTGGAAAAATATTTTCCACAAATTAATTGAAATGTAACAAGTGAACAGAGAAATTTAAATAAAATTAACAAAACACTTTTTTGGAAAACAATTCAGTGCAAACAAAATTAATACTACTTCTTTTAATCTATATTTTCTATCTATATGTAATCCAAATACCACTCACTCATCACGAAATCTCAAAAACCACCAAACGGATTGGATTGAAATTTGGTACGTATCTTCTTCTAGAGCCCTAGGTGCTCGCTAAGAAAGGTTTTCAAAAATTCAAAATTTTATTGGGGTTTGGGGGGTTCAGAGTTACTAAAAATCCCCATAATAAATACATAGTGTAATATATTTTTGTTGTTAATATACATTTAACTTTGATTATCTATCCGAGCAAAGCCGGATCGGGCTAGCTAGTACAATATAAATTAAACTTAATACTACATTGACTCTTTTCATGGACCGATGTCTTATTTAGTAAAATATAATCGATCAATGTTTTTGTACTGCTTGAGGCCTCTCTTGCAAAATAATAGTTGACTGTTAGCCCAGTTGGTGTAGGTTACAACTACCAGTAATTTGCAATACGGCTGAAATTTTTTTATAAGTAGGGGAGAGTGTTGTACCTTTGGACAAATTTTACTAAATAATTATTATCTTCATAACTATTTGATCAATATTATTCATGTTTGGACTAAAATAATAATCAACACTTTGTTTATTTACACATTTTTTATAAACGAGTAAACACTTAAATTTATATATTTTTTTTGCATAAATAAACTTGACTGCAAAGTGTCCAAAGGTATAACACATAGGTGTACCTTTGGACACGCATTTTGTACCTTTGGACAAATACTAGTTTTTGGTTTTATAAATTTAGTTTCACACATACAAGTTATATGAGATATTTATTTCACAAAATTTGTATGTATTTCAATAAGAAACATTTATTATACAGAAAATCTTTGATAAAATTAAACATATTTAGAATATTTCTTAACCAAAAAGTAAAATAAAGTATTAAGAACTTAAAATATTATTAACAGCAAACAGTTTATTTAACATTGTAGGATGAAAAATCTATAGAAAATGACAGCTGAGACACTTGTCTTTCTGATCCTCCCACAGATGTAGGAAGAGGAAGTACCATTTCAACATCACGCACTGACATATCATAAATGTCTTCGTTTTCTCGCACAAATTTGTTTGTTTCACCTACTCTTTTTAAATACTTTACTTGATAGTCGAAATTGTTCACAACAGTTACTTCAGCTACATAGAAAACTGTGCTCTTCTTCCCCACTAGTCTCACTAAAACAAAACTACCCTCTTTAACTGTTCCTTCCAAAAATGATCGTTCCTCTGCACTTTCTGCTTCTCTTGCATAAATATCTTCTTTTAATTTTTCTAATGTTTCTTCTTCTTCTTCTGATAAGATTTCATCACCTTCATCATCTGAACTAGAGTAATATAACACTTTCCGTACTTTATTAGAAACTGGAATAGGCAGAGAAATAATCTTTTTATTCTTCTTCTTAGATTTTTCTCCTTCAATAGCTTGTTTTTCCGGAGTATCGGTCATGATCATGGATTTCCCTTTCTTTCTACCTCCCTTAACTTTACGTTCTGCAGCTTTTGGAAAAGGTCTTATAATCTGTGGGAAAATTGTTGCTGGAATTGTGTTTAAATTAGGTTGGAATCCGGTTGGGACACATACTAAAGGATCTCTTGAATCAGTTGGTTGTAGGTTATGTTGGGCATTAAGCCTTTCTGGATTAGGTCGGTCAGTAACATATGAAGACAAAAACTCTTCTTCGTTAAAGATATTTTCATTAACTGGATATATTCCTGTTACTTCAAACCCTTTTATAATATTTTTAGCATTAAATGATTGCAAATATGCCTTGCCACACATTTGTCCTATTTCGTAGATGCTTAATGGTTTTCCGGGATTTGAGAGCATCCACTCGGAAACTGCAGTATTGTAGAATGTTTTATAAGGTCCAAATACTGTCCTGTCCAAGGGTTGCAGTTTGTGTGATGTATGAGGAGGAAATGTTAACATAATCACACTGGCCTCCTTAGCTTTACCAATTCCCTCTATAGATATGTGGCTATCATGATTGTCTAGAATTAAAAGTACTGGATTTTCTTTAGATGGTTTAACAAATTTAATAAAGTGGTCTAAATACTTTACAAATAACAGTTCATTTGACCAGCCAGATGGATTAGCTCCACCAATAGAGCCGGATGGAGCACCATTCAACATGTGTTGTTTAAAATTCACTCTTGGAAATATTAACATTGGAGGCACATGGTTGCCTGCAGCGTTGATACATGCTATCATAGTTACATTAACACCACGCTCACCAGAAGTCATGCTCCCTACTTGTTTAACACCTTTTGGTGCTATTATTTTAGGAGGAACATGAACGGTAGAGTTTCCAGTTTCATCCAGATTATAAATATTATTTGGAGTAAACTTGTGCCTGTTTAAAACATTTTTAAGGTTGTCAAAAAATTTCTTTATATTTTCTTTATTAAAACTTGTGGACCGTGCCAAACTAGTGGCTTCAGGTTTTCTAAGACTTAATTTAGACCATCTTTTTAAAAATCCCCTCAGCCATTCTTTACCTGCTACCTTTTCCGATTTCCACTGTTCAGGACATTTTATGTGATTCACTTCTGCATACAGAAATGCAAGTGATCTGGCATCTTTTTTTGTTAAACCATAGTGAAGTCTGGCAGCCATATCAAAATAACTAGCTAATTCAGACTCATGAACTTTTGAAAACACTTGTTGTGTGTCATTTTTCCCCAATTGCACATTAATATTTTCACAACCACTAGCTTGTTGTATTTTAACATAATTCCATAAGGTAGACTTCGTAAGTGAATACTCACTAGCTGCCTCAATGACTGACTTGCCTTCTAGAACAGCTCTAATTGCCTTTTCTAAAATTTCTTTAGAAAATTTGATTCGCTTTACACCAGTCTTGCTCCTAGGCACTGTAACAGTTAAGAAAAATAACAACATATAATAAAATAAGCAGTAATATTTTTTCAAGCATTCCTATTCAGGCTTTGTTACAAAATATGAGTAATTAATTAATGGGAGGTAAATCAAAATTCAAATGAATAAACTAACTAAATTATATGTTGGAACTTTCTATTTATAATTAACAGATCACAAATTCTCTAAAAAATATATTACCAGTATAATACACAATATTAAAATGTATTTATTGTAAAATTATTGATATTATTATAAGCAAGTATTTATGTTCGTCAGAATTTCTTTTCTATTCTTAAAAATATACTCATTTTTCACAATTCAAGCTTGATTATGATTTATATTGTACCTTTGGACAAGTCCAGAGGTACAACATGGACGTTGTCCAAAGGTACAACAAGGTACAGTTTTTAATACAAATTCCCACATCTAGCATGTAGGTTATATTTATTGGTTTTCCACATGGGTATTAAAAAAAGGATGATTCATACTATTTTATCACTATTTTTTCATTCTCATATAGTAAAAAATAAAGTTTGCAAAAATAATCAAAATTATGTCTTAATACTTACTTTTTATGAAGAAAAAAACGTTTCACTACACAACAGCACTAGTACTCATCACAAAGAGAATTCCCTCCAACAGGCCAACAGGATTAGTATCAAGCTTGCATTTCTATGAGGGAATAAAGAAACATTAAATTTCCCTCCAATATTAAGTGATATTACAACTGTCCAGAGGTACAACTGTCCAAAGGTACAACACTCTCCCCTACATTAAAGTATGTAGATTAACATAAAAAAAAGTTTACCAGTCTATCGATTTCCCAAAATCGATCATCATTTTTTTTTTCGATTATCCTTAATATTTCGAGCTGGGATGAAGATAGAGGAAAATAAAAAATACCACCGTATAGGGGTGGTATTTTTCAACAAAAAAGGTCATATGTATTTATTTTGTCCGAGCAATGGTTTGTCTGGAAAAAATTCGATAATGCAGGTATGTATTTTGCAGCAGGGGAAATCACTAAAAGGGGACATCTTATTCATATATGAAGCGTTGGCTCATTCTAAATTGGCCGAATTTTAATATATCGAATTGAAACTTGACATAGGAGTTAAAATATATATTTTAAACATTTATGCTGAGTCTCAGCTTGTTATCTTGAAAATTACCCGATCTAGGAGTCGATTTCGATTATCGATTTTACTAGTACCGG
>JAGFPH010002958.1:124447-152532 GCA_018207615.1 Philaenus spumarius | reverse complement strand
AGTAGCCTATTATAAAGCTGAGTGTTGTACAAATTATCTATAACAATTAATACATTTTATATCAAAATTGTATAACATAACCTACAATTGTTTTTACTACTCTGAACACAATAAATTTGGACCAGTTAACTACTTACTGCATTTACAACTTGGAGAAACAAACGTGATAGTTTTACTAGTGAAATTACTGCTAGATATAAAAAATGCTTTTCTTAAGTACGAATTCATAGTAAATCACAAATGAAAAGCCGTAGAACCGAACAGGTTATTCCATATCCTTAACGATACAGCTACAGCGACAGCTGATTGTAAGCACATGCACTGCTTACCCAATTTGTATTGAGCAATTAGCACTAACCAATGAGCGTCTGAAGATGCGTAGTAGCTGTGATTATGGACATTCAAGGGTAGTAGCCTTAAATATTTGTAGAGATGTGACGGAGCCTTAAATAATTGCGGATATATGCAACTGTGTCTTAAATACATGCGGAGTAGCCTTAAATATGTGCAGAGATGTGACGGAGCCTTAAATAATTGCGGATATATGCAACTGTGTCTTAAATAGATGCGGAGTAGCCTTAAATGTTTTTAGACATGCGATGGAGCCTTAAATAATTGCGGATATGCAACTGTGTCTTAAATAGATGCGTAGTAGCTTTAAATATTTGTAGAGATGTGACGGAGCCTTAAATAATTGCGGATATGCAACTGTGTCTTAAATAGATTCGGAGTAGCCTTAAATGTTTGTAGAGATGCGATGGAGCCTTAAATAATTGCGGGATTGCAACTGTGTCTTAAATAGATGCGGAGTAGCCTTAAATATTTGTAGAGATGTGACGGAGCCTTAAATAGTTGCGGATATTCAACTGTGTCTTAAATATATGCGTAGTAGCCTTAAATATTTGTAGAGATGTGACGGAGCCTTAAATAATTGCGGGTATGTGACTGCGTCTTAAATAATTGCGGAGATGCTACTTAACCTTAAATATTTGTAGAGATGCGATGGAGCCTTAAATAATTGCGGATATGCTACTTAGCATAAAATATTTGTAGAGATGAGACGGAGCCTTAAATAATTGTAGAGAATCAGATAGAGCCTTAAACAATTGAGGAGATGCGATGGAGCCTTAAATAATTGCGGGTATGTGTCTGTGTCTTAAGGGTCTGCTCCAGTAAACGAGAAAGCAACCGAAAACACAACCGCTTCTTACTGTATCCCTATCTAATCAGTGCAATTTCTTGCAGCAGAACGCTTTGACATTGCCTCATTCCAAACCATTTTATAAGTCTATCTTTAGTAATTGAGTGTTTGCCAAATATTTGCGGAAATGCGACAGAACCTTAAAAAAAGTATGTCCGTGCAATGACAAAATCATTTTTCTGCATGCAAAAAGTGCTCAACGTGCCTGAAGAAGTTTAAAATGAAATCTGCCTTAAGAAATTAGATGTTTTTTACAGACAATTAAATTAATAGAATATATTGTTATGAAAATAAATCACAGGTGGATAATAATTTACAAAAAGTTTTTATTAAAGTAATCTACCAAAACAACTTTTAGAATAATAATAGTACACAATTTTAATGTTGGTAACAGCACTTTCCAGCCTGTAGCAAAATAATTATAAATAGTTTTAAATTTACCTACCAGGTGACAGCACCTTACGGATGCAAAAGTTTCAATTTCGGTGCTCTGTCATTTTTCTCAGTGAAGCGGGACTAAAAAAAGTGCTGCCTCACTGAGAAAAGTAGCTTACTAGTTTTGCTGATCTATTTGATAATGGTTCTGCCAAATATTGAAATCATGTTGATTGTAGATACTTTCTACTAGAAAACGCTGCAAAAACTGTAGGAATAAATATTAGTTCACAATTTCAAAGCTGGTAGCAGCACTTCCAACTATTGCCAAACAATTATACATAGTTTTACTTTTATTTACCAGGTGACAGCACCTTACAGATACAACAGTTATAATTAAGGAGCTCTGTCGCTTTTCTCAATGAGGCGGGACAAAAAAAGTACTGGCTCACTGAGGAAAATTGGGTAAGTATTTTTGCTGATTTATTTTGACAATAGTTCTGCCAAATAACTGAATTATGTTGACCGTAGTTGTTACTAGAAAGCGCTGCAAAAACTAGGAATAAATAATAGTTCACAATTTCAAGGCTGGTAGCAGCACTTCCAACTATAGCAAAACAATTATAAATAGTTTTACTTTTATCTACCAGGTGACAGCACCTTACAGATACAACAGTTATAATTCCGGAGCTCTGTCGTTTTTCTCAGTGAGGCGGGACAAAAAAAGTGCTGGCTCACTGAGGAAAATTGGGTAAGTATTTTTGCTAATTTATTTTGACAACAGTTCTGCCAAATAACTGAATCATGTTGACCGTAGTTGTTACTAGAAAGCGCTGCACGTCCGTAATTTGCACAGTGACTAGATAGTTTCTGGTCATTCGATACGCAGTAGCAGTTAAGTTTCATCATAGATCATGAATAATAAATAGATCTTGCATCCATACGGGGACTCTGTGCCGAAAAAAGCTTGTCGCGAAAATAGTACATGATCGCGCCGAGAGGTAGCGCTAGGGAGAAAGCATTGGTAGCATTGGTGTTTCAAACAGCTTCCTACGTTTCCCCAATAGATAGCGCCAAAAAAGTCGAATTTCCAGTGGAACAAAATATTGCATTGGATCGGAGTTCTATTAAGTTATCCAAATACAATGGTTTCATCGATCTGTACCGTAATGTGCTGCTATCTGCAAAGGTTTTGTTAAACTTTGGGTTTATTATTAACTTATATTGCTAATAATTGGAACTATTATACCGGGAGGTGCTGCTACCTACAGCTGATAAATTGAATATTGTAGTTTCTGATTTGTTCCGTAATGTGCTGCTACCTGCAAAGATTTATTTAAACTTTGGCTTGACTAGTGGCAGATATTGCTAATTATTTAATTATTGGAGTTATTATGCTATATGCTCCCACAGACCTAATTGAATATTGCAAACGGGATTTCAATCAAATTAGGTTATTTTAAGCTGGCAATTTCACAAAATAACCACACAAGTACCTAAAATGAGTTTATTAGCTACTAAATCTAAAACATACTTACATATTCGTCCGTTTATCTGTGTAGGTAAATGTTTTGGTTTTAAAGGTTAGGCCTAACTTTTTCTTATTAGAATTGTTTTTGCATAGGTCCTATTATTATTAATATACATGATGACACAAAATAGGCTTAGTAAGGGAATTTAAATATTGTAAATTATATAAAAGACAAATCAAGTAAATCTGTCTAAGTTATTATAATAAACTTAATATTAAGTTATTATATTAACAACAACTTTATAAACTTTGGTAGGCTATTGTAAATTTGTCAAATTCACGAGTTTTTAACATACTTTATGGTTTCACCATAAAAAAATCTATGTTTTATACAAATAAAGTACTATATTCAATTAACTTTTACTGGATAAGGATAATGAAGTTTAAGTTAGCAGGCTACATAAAATGTAGTTAATTATTGGTTTATTATTCGTATTGAAAATAAAGTAGGCTATAGCTGCTAACTACAACAAAATTTTATATACAAACAAATTAAACAACCCACATATTAATTACATTTTGCACCTTTATTCGTGTTCAAATTTACATCCTCCTTACTGACAAAACGGGACGATTAAAGATCCGCCAATTTGAATGCTTCCAAACAGTACCTCTTTGGCTGATTTCACACTTACCGACACGACCAATTGTACAAGCTATCATGTAGATTGACTAAAAAATACATACCGGTAGGACAAACAAGGATGTTCAAAAAAAGTTTAAGGATCATAATCCGTCTGCCAACAAATTACATAACTAATAAAAAAGTAAATGTGTGCTGTCGTGGAACGAAGTTCATCACGCCTTTTCTTCAATTCTTTTACCAGCCTTAAAGGCAACATACACACATAATTTTAATCTTTCAATTGCCGTTTATTATTATATTGTTTTTTATACAACTATTTACTGTTTCCATACGTTTAATGTTATTATAATATAGGTGTAGAATTAATTACAACATCAAAGCTAAGATGGTAAACACAGTTAAATGTCCATTAATTGTAAATACATTCAATAAACATAAAATGTTGATTCACTGTCTAGGCCTGACCTAAAATTATTTTGTGTTTGTTTAATTTATTTTAACTATCTTAACGGCAAAATACATACAATGATTTTAGGTTAGGCCTAGACTTAAAATTACTTTATAGGCCTAACCCCTTACCATACCAACCAGTAAACAAACTGAGACGATATCGTTCCGATAAAGAAGGGAGACCAGTAGCTCGCCGACATGTCGGCGCCTGCAACGACACGACACCGATATGTCGGTGAGTGTGAAAGCTACTCTTAAGATTAAGTTAGTTTTCATGACCGACAACATCGTTCCGATATCGTGTCGGTAAGTGTGAAATCAGCCAATATACGATCTTCTTATCTAGGGCGCACGAGCAACATTCGTAAGCAATAGTTTGTCACAGAAAGCGGACTATTTAAAATAGAATATTATGTCTATATAATGTCGTTTTAATAACATATTTTACTTCAATCGGTTTCATTTTTATTCTCTTCAGAAAGATCCACTTAGTGTAGGTTTGAAAATACCTAGAATAACAGGCTTAACACAACATTCTGGATGAAATTTTAGTACTGCAAGTTGTTTTATTTAGTAAATTCATTTTTCTTATTTCCTTAGTAAGATTGTAGATACAACAGTGAGGAAATATTTGTCCTAAAACTCATACTTTGTTTGTATAACTGTTCATTTTACAGCAAGTACAAGTAGCTGATACTTTAAAACATTTGAGAAGAATTTTTACTGTTGTTACATTCAATGAGTATAAGTTGTTCTCAATTAATTAGGCCTTACACCTCAATTTGAATGTTTTGTATTCAGTTCAGCCATCATTGAACTTACATTTACTTTGAAGTAGTCTTGTCATAAATATCTTGATTCTGATCAACCTGAACGAAATCCTATGAAAATCTGTTTGCCATTAATTAGTATAGTCGTGGGACTATAGGTTACCATTACTCCCATTATTATAATAATTACAAAGGTTAAAAAGCACTCTGGTGACAAATTCACACTAATTGAATGGAACCCCGAACCACAAATAGAAGGAACAAAAAACAATAACAGAACAAGTAATGAAAAGTTATGTTTAATGTGTTAACCTTAAGCACATTTCAATGACATATTAATTTACGGAAGAGATTCTGCTCAGAAAACCGGGAAGGCATAGTTAATTACAAAGGTTGAAGAGCACTGTGGCAAGAAATTAACATTGATTGAATGAAACCCCGAACCACAAATAGAAGGAACAAAAAACAACAGAACAAGTTATGTTTATTCTACTACAGTTATTCACACAGTATACAATAAACATAACTTTTCATTAACTTGTTCTGTTATTGTTTTTTGTTCCTTCCATTTATGGTTCGGGGTTTCATTCAATCAGTGCCGCCGAGATTGTTTAGGAGCCTGGAGCAAATTTAATTATTGAGGCCCCTGCCTTGAAGCTAAATGTGGGGGGGAGTGGGGAAGGAAAGGTAACTTTTTTCACACAATAGTTAATACTAAAAATTTAAAAATAATATAGTACAAGTAGTCAGTACTAGTGGTCAAACTGTATAGAAATACTGTACTTGCAAAAATAGGAATTCTTTAATTTTACAGACAATTTGGATTATAAGTACTGGTTCATGTAAAGAATTTGTTATAATTAATGAAATACTTACATTCCCTTCAATTTATTTGCTGAAAACTGCTTTATTGATTTTTTCAGAAAGTTGTTTCTCAGCAACATGCATGAGTATAACACAAGGGTAAGAAATGACTTTCATGTGACTCTGGTACATCTTAAAATAGCTACAAAGAATTCTTTATATAATGGTGGAATATTTTTTAATAATATTATGCCTGATTACATTAAACAGGAAACGTTTAAAAAAATTGCAGGAGTACCTTGCTTGTAAGGGGTTTTATTCTGCACTTTAATTTTTGATGAGTTGGTGAGGCCTCAGGTTATGATTTAAAATTAATGAATTTGAAGTTGTTGAAGTAATTAAATTGCACATAAAATGTTGTGAAACATACGTCTGTGCTACGGTGCGTGCTCGTTGCGGTTAAATGTGTCTAGAAATTTAATCAGATTGTTGTGTAAATCAGACTTGTCTTATACACTGCAATTTTTCAAAGTCTACTTCAGCGATAGCTAGGGTGAAGAGGAAGTGCTTCCGAGTACCCGGTGCAATCTCCAAATCTTTGAAAGTTAAAGACCAGAAAAATATACGGTAACTGATTTTTTTTTTAAACAATGATACAAAAGTTTAAAGTCTTTAAATTCAGTTTCCAAAGTTTATGTAAGTTTAAAATGTTTAATTTGTTGGTATTTGTTTATCTGTGTACGTACATACAATAAAATGAGTTGCATAACGTTTTATTTGCTTGTTTATTTATGAAATATGTAGGTTATTTTTTAACAAAAATCTATTTTTTACGTGAACCTTGGATGAACCGGCCAGGGTCTCGGTCCCGACCAGACCGGTTAAGAGCGGTTCTACTGTATACAGTACAATTAGTTTGCCATTCCTTATTCTCCCATTGTCATAGGTGTATTTGCAGTTAACAGTAGTCATTTTGAACTTTTATAAACTTAAACTTCAAAAACAACACTTACACAAGTGTCAATGTTTTCTTTCATTAAGTATCTCAGTTCAAAACAGGCTTGGGTGCAAGGGGGGGGAGCAATTGCCCCTCCCGAACCCCGAAACAAAAATTTTACATGTCTTATTACGTTGCGATTTCTACCGGAAAAACGCGTAGAAAAATCGATCGGGAAAGCAATGTTGCAGTTCGAAGTTTGTTTTTTGCGTATTGAAGTTGAATCGGTCGGTTCACCGTTCAGCCGATGTATTGCACACGTCGCGCCTTGCTTCGTTTTCGGCTTAAGTAACTTGCCTAGTAAAATATCTAGTCTACGGTTTTCTTCGACTGACTGAACTAAAGTGCCAACGCCATCTTGGATGTCAACAGAATTGTTTAGCTCTTTTGGCTAGTTGTTTACTTCAAAAACAGATAAGTTTTGTAATTTGTTGGTGTATTTTAGTTTTATATTTGATTGAGAAATAGTTTTGAAAAAATATGAAACAAACTTCTAAAATAACATCCGTCTTCTTAAAAAAACAGAAGACATCAACAGGTAAGCTTCCTCTTTATTCTGACATAATTGTTCATGTACATATAGGCGATAGGCCTATATGTTTACGAACCTTAATAAAATTAAGAACAAGTTTTATTTTAAATGTTTTCTCCAAAATAAAAAATCATGTTGTTAGTTATTGTTTAAAGTGTTTCTAAACCTGTAAAAAATTTTCATTAAATTTATGGATAGAAAGTTTTTTGAATTTTTATTTTCCTAAAATGCTGCTAGAATTATTACGATACCTTTAAAACAGTTTAAAATGTTGTAAAAAGTGTAGTATTTTGACATATTTAATCCAAGTTAGAGTAAGGTCTCAAGCAAATAATCAAAACTGTAGCCCGATGCCAAACCAAAGTTTTTAAACATCAGTAAATACAAAAATGAAGAATTTAACAAGTAAAACATTGTTCACAACCAGAATATTTCCGTTCAAATTCATCGTTTTGCGTTAACATTTTTTACATTTTCTGGGGACCCCCCAAAACCTACCAGTTATTTTGCATACCTGGGAAGTATTGCCCCCTCCCCAGATGAGGTCCTGGATCCGCCACTGGTTCAAAATGTGTATACATTTTTTTTACACACTCTGTACTATTTTTCTACAGTTCCACACGCTTGTGTAAATTCACACTGGACTCCCCCCCCCAGCCGCTCTCCTCAGCTGCTTTATAGGAATAAACTAGATGACTTAAACTCAAATTCTAACCCCAGTCTTGAGCTCTTCACAACCAATTCAGCTGTTATAATAGAAGGAAGGAAAACAGACAAAAAGATTGGTAAAATTTAAAAAAAAAACCTACAACCTTTATATACTAATTTATTTTTATTTTCAAATTTTATACAATGCAAAAAAATCAAGCAAAATTTTAGTTTTGCTCCTTAAAATAATGTTAAAACAACATAAAATGACAAATTTAAAATATAAAATATTAAAGTCATTCAAATAATAAAACATGGATAGCTTAATAAATAATTTCAACAAATATTAAAAACAACTTTCTGTGACAATCATTGTGTACTATCTAAATCTATATTGTCTAAATAAGTATTTATAAAATAATACAAATATAATCTTAAGTGTTTTGTCGACTCTGTTAAAAAAATATAATATAATTTTGTTTAATCGTAACAAGTACAGTAGAATGTATTCACAACTAAACTAAAACAACATTTAATTTGGCTTACAACGGAATGGAATGTGTCGAGTTTGTTCTGTTATTACAAACTAATAAAGATATAAACAAGCAAAGCTAAAAAGAAATTACAATTATTGTAAAAACATTTTCAAATTGACAAATATAATAATACATCGTGTAACATAAATTGTATGTAATTACAAAACAAAAATTATTATGTGTTTGATCTGAATTGAAATTTTATATCGCCTCGTAGATCTAAGAGAGTTCTGGCTAAGCCAGATATATCGCTATTTCATCGTCCATTGATAAAACCAAGACTCTTGGTTCAGTGTACAAGCTGGACAATCTATTTATACAAACTATCATAAAATAAAAGAATTCCTTAAAATAGACTTTATTTCTATGAGAAACGGTGTGAATTTAAATTTAATCACGGTAAAATTTCATTATTCCAGGAGCACTGCCCATTTCCCTGCTCATTTCTACAGGAGCAAGATGAATGTGAACGAGGTACAAGATCATTTATTATGTATTATTTATACCAGGATAAATAGGCACAGAATTAACGAGGTCTTACGATAATTTCAAAGCAGTATAGCGTAGATCCTTTAAAAGAATTACGATAATCAAATTAAGTTTGTTGGATTTAGAAAATAGGTTTCTCTTAGTTTGTAAATATTTAAAAAAAATTCTCGTTTCATAATTATTTATAAAATTTTTCTTTAATTTAAGAAACTCAGCGATATCCAAACAACGATTACAGTAGCTAACATATTTACCCGAGAAAATAGATCAAAATTGTATTTATAATATTTATATAAGATTTAAAATATTGTAACTCTAATGTTTCCCACTGTCAATATGTACACACAATACAACTAGTTCTTTTCTGAAATGTTTTAAACCTATAATATTTAAATACAGTTCACTCGCACATTCTATAAATCGCACAGGAATATATAAACGTGTAATATTTCATCAAGTGTGAATGTAAAATGATCAATTTTGGATTACAATTTGATTACTTGTGTGTGCAGTGAATGATTTGGTTGACAATAGACATTACACCGAGACAGTCAGAAAAGGCTAAATATATATTGTAAGAACAGACATTCAAGTGCTTGGAGTAGGCTTGATAATTTTACACCACTGTATCTTATTTGCAGTTAAAATACAAAGCGTATGGGCTTCGTAAACTACAAATCTGACAGCAAACCTTCATTTGTTTTTTGAAAAATATGTAGTTCATATGTTTGCAAATGACCGTTTCCAATATGGCGACCAACTTTCAAATTTCTTATGAAACATATATATATATATATTTTACTGTAGTTTTGTACTTCACAAGTAATTTTAAGACTTGATGTGTTTTCCGATACAACTAACCATTTAATAGTTGGAGAATTGTGTAAATGTTAAAAACACCCTTAACATGAGTGTAGCATTGTTTAGACAGACAAATGACTTTTAAAAATCAACGATCACGTTTTTTGTAAATTTTCAAAAACTATAATACGGATGAATTGTGATGCATTTTTACAACTACCACATTATACTTCAAACGTGTCAAGTTTTTCAACATTAAAACATAGCATTTTAACCTAAAAAAAAAAAAAAAAAAACTATAAAGAAACATACAAAACTGTACTTCAATATGAGAGCAATGATAAGAGTTTTTTTTTTAAACAATATGCAACAATGAGATCAATCGCAAAGTCAGCTGATAATGAACGTCCTATATTACCAACTTCATATTTCATGTATGACAAATATGTACAAACACGAAGAGAAATTTTTTTAGAATGACCCACAAGATCCCCATAAAATACAGTGTGTCCCATAAGAAATTCGAAAGTTGGCTGCCACATTGGAAAATGATAGCAATTTACAAACATTTTAACTACATATTTTTCAATGTCCCCCAAAAGAAAGAAGGGAAGGTTCCCTATTTAAAGTTTGCTGTCAGATTTATAGTTTACAAGATATCAACGTTGGCCCATTTAGAAAATACACACTGTATACTTTCGATGCAATTGAGATTTATTACAACACAGTTTTTGGAAAAATGTTGAACTTTGACAGGTTGTGTTTCGAGACTGAACGGTTTCAACCAAACTGTTTTAACATCCAGACCTTCCTTTTTCAAACAATATCTGGTTTGTGTTGATATCTTAATAAAAACTGAAAAAATTATGAACCGTAGTGACAAAGGCCTCGCACAACCTTTCCCCCAGAACCATTTCATGAAGTATGGTGGTAAAATTTAGTGAAATCAACTTTACTAATATTTCCAACCCACTTTGAAATAATTAAACGTAGAGGTTAGTTTTCACAAATTTAGGTTGTGGAGCAGTACCAGTAAATCAAACATCTACGGAAAAATTAAATTTTTCTTAAAATCTGTCAAAATCAGAAATCAAATACAAAATATGTAGAGCTGGTGTAATACGGAAGCCCTTAATACACTTGCACGATCTGTTATCAGTTAGATTGCTTTGGTACGACATACGAAACAATGATACTAAACTAAGCGAAGAACTAGTTGCTGTTTGATGAATACAGTCGGTAAAAACACGGCTCATAGGATGTGCTACAGTTTAAGGCACTTTGACAATTTTAAATGTACGGTGACTGCTAAGTTATTGTCCCTAATTCAATGAGTGTATGGCCTGAAAATAGGAAAAACTATTAGATTTCCTACAAATTCTAAAGGGAGTTTAAGTTAAACACTTTTTCAAAAAAAAGAAGCTTTTTTGAATCAATTTAAAAACAAGCATTATCTAGTTTTATATAAGAGATGCATTTTTCAAAAAAATCCTAAGTAAGGCTAAAACGTAGCCCGACTGGTTCGAACTTATTTAGAAAACTGTTGCTTTTAAAAAGCAAAGTATTTATTGCATCTTTAATTAAAACTTCCTACGCAGTTATTATTAAATCTTGAGCTTGATAAGTGAGAAACAATTATAAAAAAAACAAAACAAAAAAACAATAACATTAATTCTCACTTACATTTAGTAATCAAACGCGTTTCAACGGCAAAATCCTCATCCTCAGTGATACAAGAGATACAGTTATCAAAAGACAACTGCTTATAAACTCTCCACAACAACGGACAACAAGACTACATAACAAATTTCACTAAAATCTGTGCGTCCGTTCTTCAGTTGAAGACGGACAAAAGATTCACGGGAGGGATTAACGGATGGACATACAATCACAGAATAAAAATATCGAAATTCGAGTCAAATAAAAGTTTTGCGTCCCAACACAGCTTAGCATGTTCAACAGACAAAACTAAATTATTATTTAAAAGACGATAAATGTTAAACGAACAAGGTTGGTCAATCTGGCTGCACTATCGTTGGGAGTCGTTTACGAATATTCCACAATACTTATTTAAATGTTTAAACTCCTACATTGACCACTTAAACATGAAACAAGTCCTTTCCCTATCAGGCCATCTTCCACCTGATGTCACTTACCACCAGCAAATTGTTTTCAATTATTTGAAAACACACAACACATGTTTAGGATATTTATTTTGTACATTTCCAGACATATTTATATACTCCGGACTTATATTAAACATCTGACAATGGTTGCATAAATTTAACATTCTATACACACAATCATGTCATGTTTTCTTTATAATAAAGGTGTAGGATTAATAATACCCCCAAAGCTAAGATGGTAAATAATGTTAAATGTTCAAATCAAATTATTTCGTATATTTTATAACCAGCAGTTAGAATAAAAGTTAAAAGATCCAGCAAGGCTCAGGACTACTCTTTGGAAATATGTGTTATTTTATTCAATTGGATGCTATGGTAATGAATTTAAATCATTCAAGAAATATGTTGGTTCATCAGTCTAGGGCCTAATCTAAGAAATTTTTCCGACCAAATTTACAAATATTGAAATAAAAATGTTTTTATCAAAATGAATTATAGCCTATGTTACTCAGGGATAGTGTAGCTTTTAATTAGTAAAACTATTTTTTCAATCGGTTCGGCAGTTCCAGAGATTACCCCCCCTACACACAAACAAACAAATTTTTACCTTTTTATAACGGACTATCTAGTATACTGAAGTTGTTTGCAAGAGTTTCGGCAAGTTAAGACGGTCTGCAGGATTCAATTGTTACGGAGATTTCAGAATGACCAACCGCATCCATTTAACGTCTATTCTAAAATATTCTTTACACAAGCCCAACACTGTTTTACCGACTGCATTCAAGACACACTATATATTTTTAACACGCATCGTTTAACGATTTCACTTTCCATAGATATACAATATATACTTGTAGAGAGAACTAACAATAGTTAAACTGTAAACCATACATACAAGACCAAGAAGAGAAGAGAAGCAAGGTGTCACTGTGAACTGTTTTACAAAGGTATACACAGACGGTTAACAGGAGATTCATATAAAACAACATTTTCTTTGACAAATTTAATGTTTGTTTTTGTTGTATTTCGACTGGGAAACTGACCACATCCTTTGTGAGGAGGAACCTCGCAGCCTTTGTCAGGAATGTCCTTGCGTCAAAGCAAATAAAAGATTTCCGCTTCTTCATCCTGGAAATTAAACCGACAAATTATAGTCTTTGGCATGGAAAATAGGATTTGGGAAAAGGAATGTGGTTTGGAAATGTTAGGAATAGTTATAAAATAACAAAATTAGGAATAATTGTTAATTGTAGTTATAAAAAGAAATAATGTTTAATAGACTATTTAGTATAATTTTCCCCAGACAAGACAACTCAGAAAAGGTAGCCTGTTATTACGACCTCGATAGGTCGGCACCCATCATCTTGAAAATCGGCACTCATTAAAAATGGCAGTTTTTGTAATTATTGAGTGATTTAGGCCCGGTCTACACTGACTGTTGGCTCCGCATCCGTCAATAACAGTGTGTAAAAATCTACTGCTCAATAAACTTGTCCAAAACAAACATTTCAATAGACATTTCTCCTAAAAATCGAATCGATACAAAACAATGTGCTCTCGCCGTCCTTTAAAAACGTCCCCGGTTAAAGGGACCGTTTAACATTTTCGTTGATGACAATCGTTGAACTCTCGGATCCCACTTAACGAGGATTATTTTAAAAAAAAATTGAAGTTTTTGGAAAAAGACACATTGAATTTCTTGTAAACAGTTGTTCGATTTAAAACCGCTTTGCACGGTTTGGAAGTGAAAGGGGTTCGAAGAATTTGTGACAGGCTGGAGTAAAAATACCCCCATACGTACTGACTAACGGAAGCCAACAACAAAGGGGAATGGAGCCCCCTACCCGAGGCCCATCAGATAGCGGCAATCTCTCTAAGTCATTGTTCCTTAGTTTTAATGTGCATTTTACATATTCACTCTATACAGTATATGTATGTATTATATATAGTACATGTGCAATTATTTATGGTTTATTCCCTGTTTAAACCATTTTAAAGGAAGACCTCGATAATTCGGCATCACCGGATCCCCGAGCGTGCCAGATTATCGAGGTCTTACTTTATATCAAAAAGTGTCACAATAGCTGACACTAGCTAAGACCTAGTTCAGTAACCTGGCAAGATATATATACTCCCCCCTGAACTAAGAAAGAGGGTCAGTGATTTCGAAAGTCATCCACCATGACGGCCGGAGACTCTGCTCGTCGATTGACAACCTACAAGATTTGGCAAAGTGGGTTTTGGGAGACCCTCCCCCCCCCACACACACACAAAGGAGCTGATACTTTAGCAAAAGAGGTTACCAAACCGATTGTTTATTCATTTTCATGAAACAATAAGAGATAAGCGTAAAGTCATTTTTTCTGGATATACCATAACAATAATCAGCTTATTCTGTCTTGAGATTTAGTAATTGAAAGTTATAAAATATTATAATCTAAATATAAAAGTTGGAAAATTTTAAAAGGGTTGTAGAGGGTTTAACTAAAAATTCACTGAATGACTGAATTACTGATTAATGCCTTTTCTTTATTAAACCACCTGATTCTAATAGAAGCCAAGACGGACTGACTGATTTGAATTACAGTAGAGTCGCGGTAATTCGAGTCTCGATAATCCGAGGTTCCGTGTAATTCGAGCCACAAATAGCACTGAATGTGACCATGCATTGTGACACATTCTTGCTGCTTGAAAGATACCGATCTTTAAATCTTTGTTTTCGAATGAATCTGTCAAGAGCGTTTGTACAATAAGTCGCCGGTATAAATGCTTAACATTTTTTATAATGCCCTGATCCATTGGCTGTACAACTAAAGTCATGTACAACAAAGGGAATTCTAATTTCCCGGCAAAAACTAAAACTATATTATGAAATCAACAAGTCAACAAATAATGAATTATTTAGAGATTTTTACAAAAAATATAAAAAAATTTATAGAAAAGTTATCAATGCTGCTAAATCTTATGAAATTAATAAAAAAATCATAACTTCCAATAATGTTGCCAAGGCATCTTGGGAAATAATAAATAAGTTGAAATCTAACAAAAAAGTTAATGAGTTACCAACAGAAATAGAAATAGAGGGGAAAATATGTTGTGACCCCAGTATAGTCTCAAATGCTTTTAATAATATCTTTAGCAGTATTGCACTTCCTGGACAAACAATAGGATCTGCTAATAAGGGGACTGTTTGGGTGCCGGCTTCCATGATGCTTTCACCTGTGTCGGGAAAGGAAATCGCTGAAGTTTTAAGGCAATTAAAATCAAAACACTCCTTTGATATTGATGGTGTCTCTACCTGGCTCATTAAGCAATGTTCAGAAGAACTTGTAGAGCCCCTTTATATTTTAATAAATTCATCATTTTCCGAAGGTGTCTTCCCCAGTAAATTAAAAAGCGCAAAAGTCATTCCCTTATTTAAAAAGGGTGAAAAACTTGATGCTAAAAATTATCGACCAATTTCCTTGCTGCCAGTATTCAGCAAAGTCTTTGAGAAGCTTTTCCTAATCAGGCTGTTGGGTTTCTTGGAAAAGTTTCAGATTATTTCAAAAAATCAGTTTGGATTTCAGAAAGGGAAATCAACGATTGATGCCATTGTCAATTTGATTGACTATATCGTTCAGAGTCTGGAAAAAAGTGAAAGCATTATAAGTATTTTGCTTGATCTCTCCAAGGCTTTTGACTCTGTACATTTTAAAATAATGTTGGAAAAACTTGAACTGATTGGAGTGAGGGGAACACCTCTATCTTGGGTAGACAGTTATTTGTCCAACAGGACTCAACGTGTACAGGTTGCAGGAAGGCTTTCTAATAAAAACCTAATTAACTTTGGAGTCCCACAGGGATCAGTTTTAGGACCCGTTTTATTTCTTTTATATATAAATGACTTATGCTCATCTGTATGTATTGATAATTTGGTTCAGTATGCAGATGACACAACGATTAGCTTAGGAGCAAGAAATGTTCAAATCCTTGAACAGAAAGCGTTTATCGAAGTCAATGCTGCAAGTCAGTACTTTACTGAAAATAATTTAACTGTCAATCAAGACAAAACAAATTATTTATACTTTAACTTAAACAAAAATAGTGCAAAGTTCAGGCCAACTGTTATGTTGGGGGATAATATTATTAAAGAGGCAAGTTCTGCTAAATTTTTGGGGTTGGTCATTGATAACCAACTAACTTGGAAATTTAATACAGACAATATATGCAAAAAACTTTGCTCTGGAATTTTTGTATTAAGAAATCTTAGGCACTATTGTAATCTATCCACAATGTTAACAGCCTACTATGGGCTTATACATCCTCACTTGAACTATGGAATCATAGTATGGGGTGATTGTTCATCTCAACAAGTGAAAAGGCTTTTTAGATTACAAAAAAAGTCAGTACGGCTTGTAGCACATATAAATAATATGGGGTCATGTAGAAATGCTTTTCGGGAGCTAGGAATATTGACACTTCCTAGCATGTATATTTTTGAAGTCATTTTATACATTAAATACAAGTGTAAAACAACACTAAATAAGGATGTACATGACTATGGTACCCGATTTGGAAGTTACTTACGTCTAGGCCAACATAGGCTCAGTAAGCACAAAAAGCTACCATCACAAGCTGGTGTAGCATTGTTAAATAAATTACCTGAAAGCTTAAAAAATATTGAAAATTATGACATTTTTAAAAAGAGCCTTAGACGACTTTTGTTGTCTGGATCCTTTTACTCGGTGGAGGAGTTTATTGACTGGTAGTATTCCTCAGCTCTTGCATATTCTTGTGGTCGGGTGCGAGCATGTGCTGGAGTTTGTAGGGGACTGAATGTTTCATAAGTTCTGTTGGTACTTTGATTGTTTAAGTTGTTGAATTTAGTCCTGTTTCTGTATTTATTTGTATTGTTGGTTTTACTATTGTTATTATTCTTTTAGAGTTTTATTATTTATTAAATTTTAAGGGCCAAATCTGCTATTGTTATTTTGGGTTTATTATGTTATGTATAGGACTAAGCTGTAGTTATTATAATGACGTTGCTATGCACCTTGTGGTGTTTCTGCTATGAATAAATAAGTGGGGGGGGGGGGGGGGGGGGGGGGAAATAACCTCAACGTTGTTCATATAAGTAGGATAGAGTTATGCGCTGTACAAGTGTCAATAAACAATATGATTGTTCTGTTCTGTTTACAAAAGGTTTTGCCGAGATTTGACAACAGACAGAGATTGGGAAGAGCATAAATGACAAACTAACTTATCCGTACCACACAATACAGTAGGGAGGGTGACTGGGTTATTTTTAGACATGCCAGGTTTAGTGTCGAATGACCTTGTAAGAGAGGGGTGGGGAATACGGCAGTGCCGGGAAAAGTTTGTTTCGTTGTTATTTTTGTATATACAGTAGAACTTGCATAATTCGAACGTCTTTAATTCAAAATTACCGTTAATTCGAAGTTTCGGTTCGGTCCCTCGAACTTAATATGATATCATTGTAAAAAAATTATGGATAATTCGAAGTCAACTTCTTTAATTTGAAGTTTTTTTCCAACACTAAAAATAAAATCTTGTGCTGTGAAAGGGATCGCTGGATAAATAGGTCACTGTCTTGTAGAAAGGGGGCTGGACATAGGGGGCAGGATTTACGTGTTTGTACACGTATTGTAATTCTAGATGCGGTAACAGTTTCCAAGAATTTTGTCTTCCGAGAATTCTCTGAATGTGTTTACATTTGTACATACGCTCAACCTGATATGACTCATAGCGAGGTATTCACAGCTTTGGATGCAGCGCTACGCTACGTTGAACAACAACCCGAAGCTGCTGCAGCCGATAAAGTATTACTCTGTCGTTGGCGTGACATCGCAGCTCGTAAACGTTGCAGTGTAGTTAAACAAAAAACTATTTATGATTTCTTTAATAAGTAAGTTTCTATTTTTTACTGTGTATAAAATTATTTTTTTTACCTCAGTGTTCAATACAAAATAGTGTATATTTAATAAAACTTTAATTTTTTCTGAGATACGAGGACTATAAATAGTAGTTTTATCTTAACCTCTACATATTCCGTGTAATTTGAGTTTTTCACAATCCGAGGTACTCTCGGTCCCATTCAACTCGAAATATCGGAACTCTACTTTAATTCTCCTGGATAAAAACCTAGCAACAAAATGACTTTAAGATTTATTTTAGCAACAAGTTGTAGAAAACTGAATGAAGGATCGTGTGGAGTGCGACGCTCTAAACAAAACAATGGATACTATTGGACCAGGAACTACATCTTACCTCACTGCGTCGAAGGCTGCTGCTGTTGTTGTATTTCTATCTTCTCAACAGTCATGTCAGGATTCATAGCCGTCGCTTCTTGAATCGCTTCAGCCAAGGCTCTGTCATGATCTATGGGGTCTCCGTCACTCTGGATTGTTATTTTCTGCTCCACTCTTGTTTCAACCACTCCGTCTTTCTCTGTCTTGTACTGTTGACAAATTTTGAAACTATATAGTTGGTTACAATTTTTTTTTACAGTGTTGATTAAGGAGAATTTAATCTACTTTTCATTCACATCCAACAATAACAAAATAAACGGTACCAGGAACTGGCACATAACAGATTCACTGAGACTTCATAACTGTAGGAGGGATAGGAGAGGTGATATAAAAGTAGAAGATTAACTAATCACATATATTATTTCTCAAGGCCATTTTTTTGTCGGTATGCCATAACTTCCTTAATACATCATCAAATTACATGAATGAGGCATCATTTTAAAGCTTTCCTTAACCGCTACACCGGAAAAATATGCAAAATACAATTATACGAAAAAAAAAAAAATAATAATCCGAAAGTAACAGTGATGTAAGATAGTAAGTTGTAGGGATATTTTCCTGACGTTGGCAACACTGATGATAACAATACCCAGCTGGAGAGCTGCCGTTACACCAGTACATTGCTATTTTTAATTAATATACGCACAATACGATGCTAAATATACAGTGTGTACTTTAATTAAGTGGGATTTATTTAAGTTGGAATGCGAATGTTTCGCACGGGTCAGCTAGTAAATATTATTTATTATTATTAGCTAGAGAGAAAACTATTCGATCAATTTTGAATAAATTTGCACCAAACACGTCAATTTGACCTGTATAGATGCACGAAAAGATTTTTTGACAAATTTTGAAAAACAACCCCCTTTTCGGCCAAAAAAACCACCCAAAAATGTGTTATTATTATTATTATTAGCTAAACGAGAATTTTTAGAAAGATTCGGTTTTTTGCATGTGGTAGAGTACATTAAGGGCTACCAAATAAGCCAAATTTTATCAAAATCTTTAGAGCCTTATTTTTATAAAAAAAAATAATAACTGATTTTTTTTTTTTTTTGAAAAAAGGGGTTTTTTCAAAATTTTTCAAAAACTTTTTTTGCGCATCTATACAGGCTTCATTGACATGTTTGGTGCAAATTTGTTTGAAATCAATCAAATACTTTTCTCTCTAGCTTTGTTTATACAGACAGACATTTTGTAAAAACCACTTTTTTTAACTCAGGGGGTCCCAAAACTGATATTTCCACAAAAATCTCAACATTGATTTTTTTGCGATCACTATACTTTCTCTATACTATAGTATAGTGAGAAAGTAAAATTATACAGAGTCCATGGCCTAGCTTCTACCCCTCACTCGGAGCATTCCAATATTTCCTCTCCCAGCACTTGTAAGTATAAAAATAATCATCCCTCTTTTCATCATGCAAAATTAATTTTCTAAGTATTAATATTTTGAGTATATGTTTCTTTATCTTTCGAGATAAACCATTTAAAAGGCAATTCATGCTCATTGTAAATTAATTTATAAATTTTAAATAAAACAAGATAAATTTTTAGACAAAAACTTTTTAAATTTAGTGACTGTTTTAAACGCTGACAAAGAGAAGAAATAATTCGATCACGCAGCTGATTTGATGACGTTAGTTGAGCAGATCAGCATGTGCCCCACGTGGATTTGAACTGGGTACTTTTACGTTTTGATAGATTTTTTAAGGAACCAGACACAAAATAAAATGTGCAGAATAACCTCCTATATATTCATTTAAAAAAAAATTAAACCCAAAATATTAAATTTTCATACCACAAGTCTCAAACAAATTTTACTTCTGGTTGTTTGATTTTTTGCCTTAAAAACTCGTCCAAGCAATTTAGAAAACAAACATGTGTACCTAATCGGACGTAAAATGCGGCTGTTAAAGTGCCATCGGGCTATGTTTACTGACAGTACACATACAGTTCAACATGACCTACTTTTAGACAGCTGATAATACGATTTATTCACTCTAGTTCCAGGTGTTAGCTACAACCTATTCATAGTGTAAAAAGTAAATAGAGTGCAGCACTTGCGAGAGAATTATATTGGTCACGTTGATGCGATTGGTCAAACGTTTAAGTCATTAAATGAGCCCAAACGAACGTGTTACTGCTGTAGGACAGTCGCTGTAGAGGTGCTATTATGCATACTTGGGAATAACGAATAGAAATTCTAACGAATAGCGATATTCGTTAGCAATTTCGGCTAACTTCTATCATATTCGTTAGTTTTTAAAAAGTAATCAAAATAACCTCTACTTAGTTAGAATCCAGCTAACGAATAGATAGTATATTCGTTAGCAGTTTTGTTGTTTAATTAGTTAGATTTTTGAACGGACGGAGTAAGTACCTCAATTCGAATTTTTGACGCGAGCGGTGAGGATTATGTATGGGTTTCCCAGAAATGGTCAGCGCCTGCCATGACAAAGACAACAGGACAGGATGGGGTGGGGTGGGTGGTATGCAGCGCCAACCAATAACAATATCGGTAACGGACGTAACGGTATAGCGTAAGAGGAGGGAATGGGGAATGTTTGGCAATATTTGTAATCTCAAGACAACGACTTCACTCTTCAGTTGACGTTTATTCTGACAAGTAGTGTATATTCTGTTTGTAGAGCATTTAAAACAAAAAATTTTATTATTTTTTTCAGCAAAAATATTATCTCGGAAACGTCAAACAATAGTTTGCCCGCCGTAATAATTACGGTATCGGGACTGTCCGTGATAACTAATAATACAAACGCGCATTTGATTTTCAAGCGTCTAGCTGCAATAAATGTATAGACGCAATAAAATGTTTCAACTGTAGAAGTTGTTAAGGTTTGATTAAATTTATTAGTAAGACTGATTCGATAATTTTAGGCTACGGTTTTAATTTTGCTTCGTTTTGTTAGAAACACTTTCATAGTTGTGAATAGAGGATAATGGTGCTGTGTAATCTTATTTTTATCTATAACTAGTGGACCCAGCAATGCTTCGCTATTGCATGATTTAATTTAAAGGTTACTAAAGTTATTCGATTTCATTACATTGACTAATTTAAGTTGCTAATTTAAGAGGTTTCAAGCTATTGAGTAGGCAATGTGAATTGAAATCCTGCATTGCAGAGACCTCAAAATGTCACAAGATCCTGTGCCATAAACAGTTTCAGTAACCTTTGCTTTTGATAGGTCAGCTTTTTTTGTCAAGGTCAACCAGTGGGAGGTGGTTTTATATTTGGAGAACCGAACAATATTAACCATGTTATTTTCAGAATCTTTTCTATTTATATTAAACTAGTGGACCGACCAAAGCTTCGCTATTGCTTGATTTAATTTAAAGGGTAGTTATTCCATTTCATTACATTGACTTAAGTAATCGAATTGCAAAATGGTTTTGTGCCACTTAAGAA
Source organism: Philaenus spumarius (assembly GCA_018207615.1). Classification (NCBI taxonomy): domain Eukaryota; kingdom Metazoa; phylum Arthropoda; class Insecta; order Hemiptera; family Aphrophoridae; genus Philaenus; species Philaenus spumarius. The sequence goes on along the minus strand of JAGFPH010002958.1, from coordinate 130,948 downwards.
TATACTACACAAATTTAAATTTATAGTTTGTAAACCTTTATAGATAATACAGTAAACCTTTTGTTTGCTTTTACCTAAAATTAAAAAACCTACAGTTGTTAAAAATTGTAAAAAACATAATTCTAAATTGGTTGCAAATAAACATGTTTTGGTTCATTGTAGGCCTAACCTAAAATCATGTTCAGTTTTTGATAAAACACAGCTGTTTTATATAAATTATGTAACAACCAATGTTTGAATTGAATTAAAATATAGTAAGGGGCATATTACACTGTCAAATAATTGGTCAAAGTTATGTTTCGGTTTATTCTTATATTTTACTTTCTCACTATACTATAGTATAGAGAAAGTATAGTGATCGCAAAAAAAATCGATGTTGAGATTTTTGTGCAATATCCGTTTTGGGACCCCCTGAGTCCAAAAAAGTGGTTTTTACAAAATGTCTGTCTGTATGTCTGTATGTCTGTATGTATGTATGTATGTATGTCTGTATGTATGTCTGTATGTCTGTATGTAGACAAAGCTAGAGAGAAAACTATTCGATCGATTTCAACCAAATTTGCACCAGACATGTCCAGTACGCCTGTATAGATGCACGAAAAAGGGTTTTGAACAATTTTGAAAAACAACCCCCTTTTTGGCCAAAAAACCCCCAAAAAATCAGTTATTATTTTTTTATAAAAAAACGGCTCTAACGATTTTGATAAAATTTGGCTTATTTGTAGCCTTTAATGTGCCCTACCATTTACAGAAACCCGCATCTTTCTAAAAATTCTCGTTTAGCTAATAATAATAATAATAATAATAACTGTTTTTGGGGGTTTTTTAGCCATAAAGCGGGTTGTTTAAAAAAAATTTCAAAACCATTTTACGTGCATCTATGAAGACCTAATTGATGTGTTTGGTGCAAATTTTTTCGAAATCGATCGAATAGTTTTCTCTCTAGATAATAATAATAATAATAATAATATTTATTAGTTAATCTCCAACTTTAATAAAAAAACTCTCCTACCCCACCCTACAAGTCTCAGTGAATCTGTTTAGTAATTTAAATGTATTTGTGAGAAAGTATGTGCCAGTTCCTGGTACCGTTTATTTATTATTGTATTAACTATTATTACAAAATTACAGTTGAAAGATATACAGTTGTAGTTCATATAATAATAGCGAACTTCTCCAAAAAATAACTTTATTTTCTATCAGTTAGTTTTTAACTAACTAATAACTTCTATCAGTTACTTTTTTAAGTAACTAACTAATAACTTCTATCAGTTACTTTTTTAAGTAACTAACTAATAACTTCTATCAGTTACTTTTTACGGGACTAACCAATAACTTCTAACTAGTTAGGATTTTTGACTAACTTTCCCAAGTATGCTATTATGGGTAGGATGGCCAACCCCAGAAATAGAGAAAACCCCAGCTTCACAGACTGATTGAGAAAACGACAGGAACGAAGTGTGGCCTTCTGAGCTCACAAAGGAAGTAAAAAAAAAATCAAAACATATTTTCTAAAGCCTGGTTGAATGGATTAACTTTTCAGAGCTAGAAACACGAAAGGTAACGCACAAGGAGGTTCCTCCAGTTAACAAAATGAAAGGGGATTATTTGTACAATCAATATTTTTATTGGTAATATTGTTAAATACAAGTAAAAAATTAAAGCTAAGGAAACACAACTAAAACCATTATTTACATCATATATACAAAATGAAAATATTAAAAAAATGATCATTCATAAGGTCACACACGGAAGAATACTCCCGTGTCGTAACGAAATTAGCTCAAAAACTGAAAAAAAAAAAACTGTTAATGGAAATGAAAGAGGAAGTGGGCAGTTCCTAGAAAGAGGCTCGTGAATTAGGCTTGAAACATTGACCACCCGGAGGAAAGCTCTACGGAAGGTTAAGCAATATAAACATAGAACTACTACAGACAAAACAGAGTTACAACATTTATAGTTATTGCGTGTGTGCAGGCTACTTACCTTTACTTCATGGTAAGTTGCAAGTTGACTAAACTGTAGGCTTATATAACATATTATAAATAATAAATTAAACTGAGGCCGTGCCGATACACTTACAACAAATACAGGTAAGTTATATAATTAGCGGACGTGCCAATGAAATCCCTTTACGTGTTCTCGTCATGGACTCATTTATATCTGCAGTAGGCATATAAATAAAATTAAAGTGCCTGTCTGTAAGCTCATAGGGTTATTCACGCATTTCCAAAATCTAAACACTCGTTTATACATTTTTTGTCTGTCGTTCTGTCTATTTGTTTGTCCGGGCTAACCTCCGGATTGGCTGAACCAATTTTGACGAAACTTTCATTAACACGAAGAGGACTTTACAGAGAATATTTTAGGCTACTTTTTATCGAAAAAATATTTAAAATACCTGTAAAACAAATTCAAAAAATTATGAACAGTATTAGGGATCTTGTGGATAAACGTTGGGGATATTGCTTGTGTATTTCGACCTCCGCCTTACATTTTGTACAGTTCACAACTACGCCCACCACCCGACTTCCGTATGTCACCGCAGGAGTTGGTGAGCTAAGCGAGCAGGGAGCAGAGCCCCTAGTCTAAACTATATTTAACCCTAGAACCGGCAGACGGTACATAATGTACCGTCACTCCAACACATTTGTAACAAGTGATTGTATTGAACATTTGACCCACTAAAAATCTTTCAATCTCAAAAAGACAAACACCATTGGAAAGGTAATGTTTCAAACTTTAATTTTTGTATTTACAATTTCTTTCTAAAACGTATATTTACATATGTAATCGTCGTTTTAAAATTGTAGATTTCTGTAAACCTGATTCCACGTGTGGATTCATATACAATTGTACTGTTATTTCCCACTTATTCAACGGCCCAGACCATCTACAGTAATATTTTGATCAAAATTATAAAGCTACCATGGGATTCGTCAAGATTTGATGCTGTAAAGATGCCTTGCAATCAGATGTCAGAACCATACAATTCGAAAGACTAAGCTTTCTGTAAACCCTTGCGATTGGACAGTTTTGAAACCAATGAAACAGCACATTTGTCGATTGAGATAACGCCCACAATCCCATATGTTTTTACAGATTTCTTTATACAATTCTGTAGAGAAAACTTGCAGCTTTCATTCGATGTGAACTAAACTGGGTATAACCTGTTTTGTCTTTAGTCAAAGAGCGGTGGAAAGTACAAGGTTTTCATAAATTACAGAGGTGGAACGGGACTGTCTGGCCCATTTGATTCTCACGGTAAATCCCAATGGACGTTTTGTTTCGTTTACACGCGGAATGTTTTATTCGATTGACCTCAATCTTTGTTATTCAACTAAAGATATTTCAAACACTTTAGTGAACTAAGAAAAGGCAAGTATATCGTTCTTTTCTTTGATTTATTCTCTACACTTTGTTATAATAATATTTTATTTTTGGTCAAATAAAATATTCCTAAATTACGTTTTAAGCCAGGCCTACTTTTGTTAGCACCTTTGTAGTTGGAACATAAAAACTGGTGTAATGAAAATAATAAATTTGAAAATGATAAATGTTTCTATACAGTTTTATTTAGAAATAAATTACGAAACTTTTTTACATTTATGGAAAAAATTACAAAAAATGTTTCCTACTTCTTATGTAGACCTAAAGTTGAACTTTTATTTTTCGTAACTGAACATTTATTATTTCTTGAGCTAATAACTTTGTAAATTTTACATCTATCATTTTTTTACTGGCATATATAAATTCTTTGAACCTTTCTAAAAAAAAGGTATGGAACACTTTTGAATTGGGGTTCATTTACTATTTTTGAAAAAATCCTTGCACACTAAAAAAATCCATTTTCGTTAAAGCCGCCGGTTCGAGGGTTAAAAGACACATAGAAACAATAGATTTAAGTAATTACTTGGATCGTGCTGTACATTAACCGACCAAGATATTGTATCGGCACCGGCGAAGCACCAAGATAAATAAAAGATACGTCTCACCAATATTCTCACAAAGTCCAACCAACCAACTCACCGTAACAGTTTCAACGGTACGAGTCTTGCTGCTGATAGTCTGAGAACTAACGATTTCACCTGAAACGCTGTATGTACCGTCGTCGTTCTCTAATGCGACAGTTCTCGTTTCCGTAGCGACGACGGGTACTTCAGTCGTACTTTTTAATCCGCTGGGCAATCCGCTGCTGTAGACCATCGTTTCAGTCTGTACTATCGGTTGATTCTTTAACAGTCATCACAAAAATGCATTTAATTAACTAAAATACTTTCCTAGCATCAACTCCATGTCCAATTGTAATGAGGTTATTCTCTTTTACCTTAATTCAATAAAAGAGGAATTGATACGAAATTTAAGTACAAAAAATAAATATAAAAAAGTTTATTTAAATAATACAATAAATGATAAGTGTTATCTTTTCTAATGGCCTAACCATTACAACAAAACCCTGACACGAACTGTAGCTCTAATTTATTCACTGTATAATTCAACATGTTCTTATTAATAAATCTATATGATTCCTAACATAGTTTCTACATTTGTTTAGTTAATCCAGATAACACCATATTTCTCCTTATGAAACAGTGAAAACAAATACAAATTCGCAAAGTTAATAATTGAATTCGCTGATTAATTCCCATCTGTATCGCCAAGCCTGTTGCACTTTACCGAACAAGATATTTCCAATTTCCCCCGTTAAGCTGTTCAAGTATTCCTTCCAACTCAACTAAAATTTCCCAAAATATTGTTTCCTAATTGTTCCCAAGATTGGAAAAATCACTGAAAAATGGAAACTATCTTCTTTAGCCTTCAAATTACAGAGCGAACAGTTGTAATTTACCCCCTCCACCCAAGGCCTGCAGTTGAAATACACCAGTTCTGCTCTACATTTAATTACATTTCGTACTATCCAAAACATCCTTATCTAGAAACGAGTTGTTATTCAAATTCAAAGATTTATAAACGCTACGAAACGTAGAATTGGAACGAGCCTGAAGAATTTCTTGTTTATTTCGGAGTCCAACGCTTCTACTAATACAAACATTTGACCTTTCCATTCTTTTGCTCCATTGAGTAACTTGGGAAAAGATACAGAATATGTATTCGCCATTATGTTCTTTATACCAAAACAAATTGGCGTTAATTATTTCCCTAGCAAAAAAATTAGGCAGCCTAACGCAAGACAACTTTAATTCAATTATTAACGTGGTGAATTTGTATTTGTTTTCATGCCTTTGCTAACCCTCAATCATTTGTTAATATTTGTGTTGTTGTTGGCAATCTTTGCTTAGTGTTTATATTGTTGGTAGTCTTTGCCTAGTTTTCATACTTAATACATTTTTAGTTGTCGTCTTAGTATACAGTATTTTGTGCGTGTGTATGTATGTAATTATGTATGGGTGTCAGGCTTAAGATAATTATTTATTGTTGTTTTGTTAGCGTTATACATGTAACACATAGAGCTAGAGGTGTTAAAGTAACAAGCTTTAATAGTCTTCCAACCGACAGAGAGTAAAAAAAAACATTATCTAATAAGCTTGCACAAAAAAATGATCGTAACCTTCATTGTACAATAAAGCATAATTATTATTATATTATTATTATTAATGAAACCAGTGCACATAAACTTCATTTGTTTCTTGTTTGATTTCAAATAGTAATCATCCTTAAGGACTTGTTTCCCCGGCAATTTTTACAGTTGTTGTTTTCTTTTTTAAATTACTTTTAACAATCGTAATTTATAAAATTACCTCAAACTGTATTCCAGTGTCGCATACTTTTTCAGGCTTTCGCCGTTGTGTTTTAAAATATATTTAAGGCTTGTAATTCATAAGTGCAAATTGTTTTTGAGCAATTTTTTTTGCACTAAGCTATGATAGAAAAAACAAAATTAACATGCGCTTAAAAATATAAGGCCTAAAACCAAATACTTTAGAAATAGATTTACAACTTGTTTAACAATATACAGTATACTATAACTCATGTTTTATTAACTGTAGTTAGAGGATATCGGCATGAATCCTGGCACCTGGCCTCGCCCTGGTGCGATGGGCCGGGGTGTGGGGAGAGGACGTAAGTGGAGAAAAAATAACATTTCCCCACACCGCTTTCTAATGTGTCTCATCCTTCAACCTTAACAAGTTCACTGCTACGCAAACTTCGTATTTCCTAATGCTAGGACCTAATTTTTTATTTGTTATATTTATAGCCTAAATGAGTATAAATTACTTTTATTTTTTATTTTTGAACCTTTCTACGTAATAATTACTAATATTTTAAAGCATCCATAGCACAGAGGCTTAAAATTGGCGTGTGAAGCAATGCTCGGTGTATTGGAAATGCCCTCAATACGGGGATTGGCGTGCGAAGCACGCAATGCATTGTGTATTGAAAATACTTCCATTACGGGAGTTGGCGTGCGAAGCACGCAATGCACTGTGTATTGAAAATTCCCCCAATACGGGGGTTGGCGTGCGAAGCACGCAATGCATT